>CM039666.1:4029772-4182272 GCA_022405105.1 Aristolochia contorta | reverse complement strand
TCCTATAATTTAAACATGTCCAACTAGTGAAGATCTAATAATCGACAAAGGTTTCACCAAATTAATTACTATGAGTCTACTTTATGTAACTAATGGAGCATCTAATTTAAAAGTTTGAATTTATATTAAAGAAGTATAATTCAAATTCCAATGTTAAGTTGCGATACTAAGTATTAATGCAGATTGAAGTATCCAACTTGTATTAATTGCAAGACTCTCTTATATATATTGATCGTGTGTATTATGTGATATAATGATGTTGGAAGGTAAAATTTAAGTTGATTCGGTAATATTTTATTTCAAAGGAAGTTATTTCAGATATCGTTTCTGGTATAAAGAAGTTCATAATATGGTAAACAGTGAAATTAATGCATTTTTTATATTTTTTTAATTGTAAATAGAGGATATAGGTCTACAAGCCCTAATATTTTGTTTCATGAATCCCTTTTCCCTAAAAATCTGTAGTGAAGAAAAATATATTAATAAATTCCAAACTCGAGTAAACAAGTTTAACTCAGATGTAAATGTTTATAAACTCCATATAATAGATATGCTTAACCTAAGAACTCTAATTAATATTTATGAGATAAATGTTTGTGCCCTGTGCATCTACAAAAATAATAGAAGAAGAAGAAGAAGAAGAAGAAGAAGAAGAAGAAGGAAGAAGAAGAGAAGAAGAAGAAGAAGAAGAAGAAGAAGAAGAAGAAGAAGAAGAAGAAGAAGAAGAAGAAGAAGAAGAAGAAGAAGAAGAAGAAGAAGAAGAAGAAGAAGAAGAAGAAGAAGAAGAAGAAGAAGAAGAAGAAGAAGAAGAAGAAGAAGAAGAAGAAGAAGAAGAAGAAGAAGAAGAAGAAGAAGAAGAAGAATTTCCTATTAATTATTATAATTTGTCTCACTGCACAATTGTACATTCTCAACCAATTATGGATGGCAATTATCTCTACCTTGTCACTGATAGAACTGTTGAAGGAATCAATGGAAACTATTAATGTACCATGGTTTTTGGTTTGTAGAATTATTTCCCATTCTAGTGTATGTTGATTTGTCCATTTCATTTTTATGGGACTACCATGTGGTGCCGCTCTTTATTGATCATGTTGTCATGTAGTCCAATGTGTCTTAATTTATAATAGGTATTAAGAGGCCAAAAACCTTGCATCAACAGGTTCACTATCTCACCATTTGTATAGTGAATTAGTTGTATGGCCTGAAGCGATTAGTTTTATCACATCAGTCTGCATATACTTCAACAATTGTTTCTCATGTTAGTGCCCCTTTGCATCAATATTTCTAGATGCAATTAAAGTCATGATGATATTTCCTTTTCTATTGTTACTCATTTTTGAAAAGAAACCTCGGGATCTAGAATAATATTGTAAGCTAATTAAAATTACTAAGAGCTAGTATTGGTATTATATTAGTATTTTAGTACTCAAAAGAGTACATAATTATAATATAATACAATTCCATGCAGAACTTATGCAATTGAAATCCATGCACAAAATTCAAGATAAGCAAGTCAACATTATAAACTAATTAACGAGTTTTACGCAAAGGTACACTTTTGAATACTCTTTGAAAGTTATGGGGACATTCTTCTTCTTCTTCTTCTTCTTCTTTAATTTCCCAAATTTTGAAGTTAGAACTTGTTGGCTTCGATGTAAGATGAAGACAAAGAATAAAAAAAATTAAAGTTCATCGTCTCCTAAGTGGGTACCATCTACCCTCTCCAAGGTCACATCTGACCTAATTAACAGTGCTTCGGTTTTGTATTCAAGTATGAGGAGGGGTACTAGTACTGAAGGATCAATCGAAGGAGAAAAAAGAGGAAGGGGAGAGGCGAAGGAAGACAAAGGCATGGGTAAATTGAATTTGGTGGACATCCCTCAACTGTGTCGGGCAAATACCATTGTAAAAGCACAAACACGGATTAAAATATGGTTAAGTCAAGATTAAATAATAGAGGTAATGGACCTCTGATGGGGATTAGTGAGTGCCAGCTCGCAGGAAACCCTAACGGGGGGGAGTGCGCAGGGTGTCTAACCTGCGCACCCTCCCACGTCTCGTTTTCGGGTAGGGGATCTGTCTGGACTCTGGCGACCCCTCCCCGACAAGACAACCTTCGCCCGAAAATAACGGGGCTGGGTACCCCCCGGGGACCCACTCGCCCCACATGCTCCCATGTGTTCCCTCTTCCCCTCAAAGCATAATCTTAATCTCCCCCTTTTTGCCTTTTTTAGTTTATTTTTAAAAATAATTTCTTTTAATTTAACTTAAACTCTGGAGTCCCCACATAACTTCGCGGGGCCCAGCAGCCGCCGGTGGGGCCCAGGCAGGAGGAACCGGTTGCATCGGATGATCCGGACGGTCCGTTGTCTTCGCTTTGCGGGTTTGAACCGTCGAACCGTAGGCGGAAACGGAGGGAGCTATTTGTTTATACTGTGAAAAGGAGGGACGAAAAGTTAAAACGCCGAGGAATTAAGAAATAATAAGGAAAAGGGAGCGGGGGCTTTTTTGGGTTTTTACGAATTACGAGTGTCTCTTCCTCTCTGGAGAGGGGGCGGAAGCAGAGCGAGAAGAGGAAAGATGAAAGGGCGTGTTTACGACTTTCTGTTTTAGCCTAATATTCTTCTTGGGATTGATTAAAAAAACGGCCTTCTTCATCTATAAATACGACTCTCCCCTCTCCCTACTCAATAACCCACTTCTTCCCTCTAGGGTTTACCCTCCCTCTCTCAACCAGGAGAACAGCAACCCAACCTTCTCTCGCTCGCTCTCTCTCTCTCTCTCTCGCTCTCTCTCTCGCTCGCTCTCTCTCTCTCTCTCTCTCTCTCGCTCTCTCTCTCTCTCTCTCTCTCTCTCTCTCTCTCTCTCTCTCTCTCTCTCTCTCTCTCTCTCTCTCTCGCTCTCTCTCGCCTTCTTCCTTCTGCTCTTGCCGGTAATTCGATATGTATATATATGACTCTCTCTGTGCTCTTCCACAGCTTTCTTGAACTGCATACGGGTTTCCACCGACGTGGTTATTCATGGCGCAGCCATGGTCGTCGTCCTTTTGCGGTTCAATAAAGCTGTGGGAAAATGCAGGGGGAGGCTGACTGGTTAAAATTATCGATCCTTTGACGGTGTTATTTATCTTGATGTTTTATCAATATGCTTTATCTTGTCAAACTGGGTTTTTTTTTCTTGATTAGATTTTATAATTATAGCTGCTCTCCGTTAATCTGCTGCATGTGTGGGACGTTCTGTATGTGTTCTTGCTAGACCCACCCTGTGAATTGTCTCTTCGCGCGTTTTTGGGGATTCCTTGAAGATTGTAAGCAAGCCTTATGTATATTTTTCACCTCTTTTGCTTTCTGGACTTCAAAGAACTAACTGATCATCAACCGCCTTTTATTGTGTTATATTAATGACCCAGATCTTGATTAGCATGTAATTGTTGTCTAGCATGTAGCTCTTCGTTTCTCATTTTTCTGAAAGCAGATTTGATTTGATCTTCTTCTCCGAAATGGAGAATAATTGTATTTTCTTTCGATCTGAAATTGATGATAATGTTGTTTGCAGCCGGCTTTATGGCAAGCCATTCTATGGAGGACGTTTAATACCATTATCTGGGGTCCCACTCTTGTAAAGAAAAAAAAATTTGTTTTCCGATCGGGTGAAAAACGGCGCCATTTCATCTTGATTCTTTGCTGTGGTTTGCAGATTGAACATTTGAACTCGAAACAGTTCGAGTTGCAGACACTGAGAGATACGTATGTCTCCTGTAATTTAATTCTTCTGTCCTCCTCCCAAGTCTGTGGGGTTCTGAAGTTTCCAAACATTACGGTCCTTGAAGATTCCGAGTAACTTTCAGTTACAGACTGGAGGAACGAAGGAAGTGTTAATGATTTGTATTTCTGTCATTTACAATTAAATACTTAATTCTCTTTTCTTCTGCGTGCTCTTGTGATTAAACAAAACGAAAATGCCTGGTTAGAATATCTGTCACTGCTCTCTTTTATGGCTGGCTTGCTGGTTGGCTTGCTTTTCTTCTCCCGTGTAGTGATTGTCACAATCTAACGACACTAACTAAAGGACCACCGACTACGACATTGTTTAGTGATAGCTCAGACGCTTTGTCTTTTCGTTTGGATCCCACCATGTTGGTTTATTTAACCTTTTAGAAAGCAATTAATGCGTTGATTATGGGTTCGGTTATCCTTCATAACTATGCTAGAAAAAAAAATAGAACAAGGTTAAAACGGAAGTGTAATAATTTTTTATGGGTAATGTGTCTGCGTAAGTAGGGTTTTCTCAAAAAGAATCTCATGTGTATGTTCATGCGCTGTAACGAAAAACTAGGGTTTTGAAGAGTGTTGGTTGCCGGGTTGATACTAATGGATTATTATGAACCAGATAATTAGAAGATTGGGTACCATTAATAGTTGACAATTAGGGCGCAGGGAATAAACAGCAACCTGTACTGGGACTTAGTATGACAAAGTGGCTTGATGGATCGATGCAGGTAGAGGATGGCTGATGATCCTATCTGTTACGTACACAATATGCTCCTTGTGGTTCAATAATCTATTTGGAGGTTGTAGGGCCGCTCCTAATATATAATTATTGTGGTTGGCCAGATTCACTCCGAAGCCAGATGTTTCTGGATGGGGGATCCCAGATCCAATCGAACTGTAGTACAGTAAAGAATTCTTTCTCCCACTTCCCTTCCATGGAAATTGATATACGGGAACATGAGATAGCTAGATATGAGGAGGAAGAGAATAAATTAATTTGGTCGGGATCGAGAAGACGAACAAATGCACTTATACTATTTTTTTTACCCATGAAGTAAAGATCATTGATAATAAGCTTGGTGATGGAATACCGGGCGGTTTTGAGTAGAAGGAAGATGTGGAAATTTCCTTCATATTAAATAGAGTGAAAGAAGTGGCTGGGAGCCTCATGACTCTACTATATATTCTTCTCTCGATCGGTTGTACCGGCATGAGTTAAGGATATGAAAAGATGCTTCACCTGTTTGCAGAAGGTGAAAGAGATACGCAGATTCCTGGGGTACGTAATGGCAGCTTCTGTTAGCTGAGGAGGGAAGATCCAGCCTCAGATAAAGTGATAGCAACAAAAGTTGCAGTAAAAAACTAAAAGACAATTAAAAGTACTCGCTTTTGTTAAAAGTTGCAAGTACACTACTTAAAACTACTCGTAACTAGTGTCATTCCTTGCTTTTGTCAACTTGTTTCTATTCAACCAACCTCAGCTAGCGTCAGATTTCTGATTGTAGGAATGCTTCCATAAAACTTTGGGAATTAAAGCAGACGTAGCAGACTCCTTCCTCTAAGTCTTGTTTTGTTGACACATAAAAAACGACGCAATTACGTCTACAAAGTTGCTTAGTACAGGTGCAATTAGAACTGATTGAATTTATCATGAAGACAATGGGAATCTGACGTTATTATGAAAAGTCATCAGCATCAATGATGTTAGTTTGACTAAAAGATTTGATTTAACTTTTAATTCAAATGTTCTCCATATAATGATTAATTCAACCCTAAATGAATTCTAGTAAATACGGTTCTTCAAATAGGACATATTATATTTAAAATATATGCTACTCAGATTTTCTTCACGTACCAGCTGGTAGCTCATGAAGTCAAAGACGATATATTATATGATCATTCTCTATCGCACTTGAGCGCCTAGCTTGTGATCAGACATCACTTTCTCTAAGTTTCATGATGTATATATGTTATTATATTATAATTCATTCTGACATTAATTTTCAACTTAGAGAATTTGCCTGCCTTTCAATTTTTCTTTTACAATAGCAAGAAACCAGTCAAATCTTGTAAGAAGTTATTTGAGTATTGTGGCTATTGTGTGGTTAATTTAGCCTCAATAAACGTTGAACGGACTTCTTTTGTTATATATTGTCTTTATTTTTTCAAGTTCAGTTCATTAATCTATATCATCTAATTAATTATATGAAGTGTTTTCTTAGATGTGAATGAAATCAAGATCATTTGTTGATTACATGAGTACTATGCGAATTAATGGAGTAATTCTCTTACTTTGAGTATGCTTGATATATACTTTACTGACCATGCATCTTCTTTGAAAATCATTTAGCACGGCCAATTTCAAGAAGCAATATCAATTTAAGCTAAATACTCCCTTTGGCATGAGTAATGAAAGATCAAACCCCATTAATTGTTACAATTTAGAAACTTCTAATTTTTGTACAAGGATGACATCTCCTCAATCCCCACCTCTGAAAACAATACTATTGCTCCGTCTCCCATCTGAATCTTTTCAACATACCTAATACCTTTTGGTTGACGGTTGACCCCTCTTACTTATTGTAATCTTGTTGTTCCTCTTACGTCATTGTAATTAATTAGCTCTCTCTGGTACAAATTTATTTAAGCTTTAATAATTTCTTTTGTAATTACAGTTTTAAGGAGGATATTTTGCTATGTAACCCGCTAATCAGATATATATCACGTTTCTAATTATATATGATCAGGTCTAATTTGATTTGTGACTCAAATCTAGAATATATATAGTTAGGTTAACATCCTTTCCTGATCATGTCTTAGCAGAAATTTTAGATCACGCATGCCGTAACCTTTTTACTTATAAACTTCATTTGTAATTTAATCACTTCGTCTTCTAGCAGGAGGATCGATGTTCTCCCGGCGCAATGCAAGTGAATAGTACTGATGATGGAGTGCTAGCGAGTTGGAAGCTGGGTGGCCAAGATGGGGGGGTTATTTACTAGATGGGAGAGCAAGAGATTTGTGGCCGATCGACTCTTCTTTCTTCTGTTTTACAACTAAAGAGGAAGATCATATATAAAATATGGGTTCAAACTGAGATCTAATTAATACGTACACATGAATGAGAGGATCGATGAGGAAGTCTCCCTCTAGAGGTTCAAAAAATTACTTAATTTATCTACATTTCCTTGTTGTTCATGCTTTTTAATAGATAGAGCTAGCTTACTCTCTTTGCGTTGATGGGCTCCTTATTGTAACTGAAAGAGAGATCAAACTTTTCTACTTCAAGAAAAGCTTAGAGAACGTCAAAAAGAAAGGCCCCCACTGATCATGTCTTCGTTCCGGGCATTTCTGAGCGCAGCAGAAATTAAGCTCAGTTTCTGTGGATTTTTCACCAGCATTTCACATGCACCCGAAATTATATTCTCCTTGGACTTCAAAAGACTGCGGATTCACTGTTTCCTTTTCGGTTCTTATAAGTTCTTACCGCCTGCATGTCATTATCTCTATTGTTGAGGAGATTCATAGCTTTTAAAGCTGATTTCTGAGGTGTCGAACGTCCCACCCGGCCACCTCCACACTCACTGCCACATCTCTGCAAAAGATGATGTCTCTGTGGCTTTTATTTTTGGACTGATTGCTGCCGGAGGCAATACTAGGTAGGTGCGTATTTCATGAAAGATAAATGATTTCAGTACTTAAAGTTTTTAGTGTGAGTTTTTACATCCTCATGTAGCTGTCCGGCAGAGATAAGGTTAGGGTTTAGGCTTACCTAAAGAATAGGTAGATAGTTCCTACTTTATCTCTTATTTGGACTGCCAACAAAGACGCCATGTCACTAAATTTGGCAGTACTTATATCACCGCTCTGCATGAAAAGAAGACGCAAACTTGTGCCTTGAGACTTGAAATCTAGCATGGCACACTAGTAGAAAAATGCATTTAAGAGACGGGTTTCACTAATAACCGTCCCTATAAAAAGTTCTTTAGAGGCGGGTTAGGACAAACCAGTCTCTAAATCGCCGGCGATTAATCAACCGCCCCTAATGTATATTATTAGGGACGGACGACTAATTACCCATCCCTAATATATATTACTAGGGGCGGGCAACTAATTAACCATACCTAATATATATTACTAGAAACGGCGACTAATTAACCATCCCTAATGTATATTACTAGGGCGGGCAACTAATTAACCATCGCTAATGTACATTACTATGGACGGGCAACTAATTAACCATCACTAATGTATATTACTAGGCAACTAATTAACAATCACTAATGTACATTAATATGGGGTGTGACTAGCTAATGCATATAACTAGGGTCGGGTTTTTAATTAACCATCTGTAATCATATTACTAGTACGTTAACCATCGCTAAAAAAAATCTTTAGCCGTGGACGGTTTAAAGCCCGTTTTATTATATTTTAAACCCCTAACCCGTCTTAAATATAAATCTAGTTTTTTTTGTCTCCGGCACTAACTCTTCATACTCCTTGCCAAGCGCCCGTAAGAAGGTCGGCTCACAGATCCCGAGTACCCGCCGATAGCAACAAGTAGATCTATCATCGCCCTACAGATTTATCCCTCTTTTTATTTTTCACTTCCGGCTTGATTTGACTTTTAGTGCTTCTTCCTGTTAGCCCCAAAAAAGAAGATAATAATAAAATAGGAATTGGAGAGATACTTCACGTTTAATCGTTGTGAATGGAGCTCAAAATAAAATAATAATAACAATAGAAGGAGAGATGCACGTTCTTAATTTGGAAACTTAATTAATTATTTAACAAATCTTTAAGGTTTCGACTTTACGAGTTATCTTGTGAATTGAGCTCCTTTCCCAAAAAGAAAAGAATAATAAAATCATAGAACTATTGTATTTGAGCTAAGCGCATGTGAACTTAGGTTTTTTGCTGAACAATAGGCATTCATTAACCGATAACTCTCCTTATTAATCCGGGAAAATATATTTGCATTGAAATTTGATTTTTCCCTCCTTAGTAATCCGGGAAAATATATTTGCATTGAAATTTGATTTTTCCCTCCTTATTAAACCAGAAAAATATATTTCTAAGAAGATTTATTCTTCTATTTCTGAAGATTATCATATTGGCTGTGTAGTACTCTTTCAGATAAAAAAAAATTACCCCTGTTTTGGGAGCAAAATAAACTTGTATGGTTTCAGTACGTATAGATTCAGCTTTTCCCAATGTTATGAATATGCTTACACACAAGATATTTCATTAAACATATTTTTATATTGGTATGTATTGCCAAAGTAACTGATATTGTCAGCAAAAACAATCTATGGGCCTTTGGCTCTATAATTTCTCTTTCTATGATTCAGTTTTGTATTTTCTCAATAGTTGATCTTATACTTTTGCTGGTCAATTTTTCCCATGATTGGTTAGTGTGGTTACATAATTTTTTTTTGTCAATTTACATTATAGTAGATTGGGAGAAAATGGTGTAGATTAACTTTATGCAAATATTTGGTAGATATACTCTAGTATTTGTTGTGTCTAACATGTTGTGTAGGAGCAATTAATATCTCTTATTTTGGAGGTATATTTGATTCTAGATCTGGTATTATAAAGAATTTTGTCCACATCGTTCGGGATCTCTTATTTGCTGGCATATAAATGTAAATTTGGGTGGATTTAATTGTTTTGATTTAAGAATATTGGATTGACAAACTCTTTACTTCTTAAAAAATGTTCGTGTTACTCTCTTATTTGATTAGAATAACAATACTTGATTTATATTGTGTCGTAAATGAGAGTGTAGTTACAGTGAGGAGATGAACTATCTCAATAACAAAAAATAGATGTACAAGTACACCAACAAGCACGATCGATGTCATCCTATTTTTGTAGGTGGAATTCATTTCTTTATAGAGTACGCAAAACAACATAGAGTGCTTCAGAGCAACGGGCGTATGTTATGTCCATGTGTCCGATGTGAGAATAGACATTACAATGATTGTGAGACCATCGAGTACCACATCCTTAGAGAAGGTTTCGTAAGACAATATACTATTTGGCGTCACCATGGGGAAAACACTAAACGTCAACAAGGAAATGTTCCAATGAATGTGGGTCATGTGGAAGAGATGTCCATGATGTTGAACGATGCTTTCATGCGAGAAGTTGTGTTTGATAATATGGATGATGAGATTGAAGACCAGGAAATACGAAAATTTGAAGAGTTGATGGAGGAAGCCAAGAAGCCACTGTATGAAGGTTGTGAAAGATACTCTAAGTTATCGTTCATGGTCCAATTATTCCAGCTGAAGTGTTTGAACAAATGGAGGTCATTACGGTGGATACGAGAGGGGTATCGGGCTTGGTTACACAAGAGGTAGGAGTGGCTCTTCTGTTAATTCTGCTCAAATGGATGCAATGAGATTAGAGCTCGAAGCAGCAAAGACGGAGTCGTCAAGACAAAGGGAAATCAATGAAATACTTACGACTCGAATACAATCATTAGAGAATTTTATGGTTCAAATTAGGTTTGAGCGCAATGCAACCACTCCCTCAACCTCAGGTTTTACTTCTTTAAACTACTCAATTACGTGATTCATTTTAATTTTTCCTCGATTAAGTTTCATTACATTCATTACAGGTGCACTAGATTGCGATGACGGCCCCTATTAGTGATTGGGTGCTTAGTCATATGCATGACAGTGTAGGTTTTGCTCACTTAGAGAATGTTTCTCTTTACATGATATTTTTTATGTTTTACTAAACTTCTGAATTAAATAATTGTAGGTGCACAATGTGATAGCGACGAGTGATTTCTTTCAATGATAGAGTGGTCTAGTTACATGGCTGGCGTGTGTAGGTTTCAGAGAGGAGGATTTTTCGGTCAATACCATTTAGATTTTTTGTGAACTTTAGAAACAATTATGAAGAAATGATGTTTTAAATATTTTTTGAGAACTTTGGAATTGATTATGGAGAATCAATGTTTTCGGTGATTGTTTCAATGTCTGCAATTTGTTTTAATGAATGGATAATGGTGAATTGGTTGCATTCTATAGCATTCTATAGCTATATAATTAATGTTAAGTGTTAAGTACAGACGTTTACCAATGAAAAAAAATATTTGTAAAAAAAAAACGTATTAGGGGCGGTTGTGATGCCGCCCCTAAAATTAAACAGAAAACCATTATTTGTAGAGACGGTTGAATAAACCGCCCCTAAAAATTTTGCAGACTGTTTCATTGACCGCCCTTACTGTTAAACCGGAAACTATGATTTTTAGGGACCGCTAAATGAATAGCCCCTAAAAAGTTTTAAGGACGCTGTCGGAGACCGCCACTAAAAAGTTTTAGTGACACTGTCGGAGACCGCCACTAAAAAGTTTTAGTGACACTGTCGGAGACCGCCACTAAAAATTTTTAGTGACGCTATCGGAGACTGTCCCTAAAAACATCTTCAGGGACGACACCGAACCGTCTCTATTAAATTTTTTTATTAGGGACGGTGGAATGTCGTCCCTGTTGTTTTCCAGTAATAGGGACGGTGTTTTTGTGTTAGTGACGGTCCTTGCCGTCCCTAAATCGCATTAGCTACCCTCTTATTAGGGACGGCTGCTGGACCGCCTCTAAGGAGAATAGTGATGGGTTTTGGCTCATCAGGGACGGTTTTTAAACCACCCCTAAAAACCAGTTTTCTACTAGTGCCAAGACATAATTTTTCATCTGGTCTTAGCTAATAAAATCTTCTTTCGTCATAACTTAATTTTCTAAGATTTTTAGGTGGACTTCAATTTGTATTATTTTTTTCAATTTATATTATGTGATATATGGTACATAATTTTTCATCTCATCTTAGCTAATATAATCTTGTTCCCTCATGACTTAATTTTCTAAGATTTTCTGGTGGACTTCAATTCGTATATTTTTTTTAATTTATATTATGTGATATATGGTACGTAATTATATTAAAATTAAAAAAAAAGTGTTTGTATTAATATTAGGTGGACTTCAGATAAATTGCTTTGCCTTTATATATGAGCAAATTAATTTAGCTTCCTTTTTTATTTTCTTTTTTTAATTTTTGGGTTTTGAAAGCACTTGATTTTTCCTTTCCCTAAAGGAAGATTTATGTCTTTCACCTTCACCAATATCCATGTACACATTCAACTCCCCTAGCTCCCATTCGGTAGCTTTTCAGATCTTCTTACCCTTATAAATTTCTATAAAACAAAAAGTAATGCTAGCTTCGCCTACTATGCAGTATCTATCCGACGTACCAGCCAATTATCAAAAACTAGTTAAAAAGATGAAAAAAAAAATTATAAAACTCTTGAGGATAAACCTTAGGCAACTTTGTTTCTGATTGGCTGGTATGTCCGAAAGGTGCAGCTAGCATTTAAAAACCCATTTCAAAGAGCAGGAATGGACCCAAGGGGGACCCCTCTGCTTTTTTTGAAAAATACAAGAGGTACAATATTTTTAGATTGCAATAAATTTTAGGTCCTAGTCCTCTTCATCTTCGGGAAAATATTAACTTTTGAAAAATGCTAGCTACACAGACACATAATGCCATCCGACCAACCAGCCAATCTGAAACATAGCTGCCTAGGGTTTATATTATAGGATTTTATAAAATAAAAAAAAATATCTTTTTTAAGTGTACATTTCAAATTGGTTGGTACATCCGATGGGTACTACATGTAGGTGCAACTAGCATTACTCTTAAATTTTTGAAAAAATGATATAAGCATTGAGTTATTTTACTTTGAGGTTTTACATCATGATGTGACAACTTAGTAAGTAGTACAAATAAGAGAAAATTTAGGGTTTAGCCATACAATGGAAAGTTAATATTTTATTAGAAAAAACAAAATCTTGCTGATTTTATCCCGAGCTTTTCTCTTACCTGGATTGCAAAGTGGATGCCACGTCTAGATGTAAACCCTAAACCCTAAATTTTCTCTTACCAGGCCCTCCAACTAACTATGTAAAACCATAGAGAAATATGGAAGTACTGATATCATTTTTTCTTTTTATATTAAAGTTTAAGACGTGAGTTGTTAGTGGCCCCTTGATTTTTGGAAAAATTAACTAGTTTCTGATCACTAGTGTTTTTAAATTAAAAAATCGTTTTCAACCAATTTTATGAGATGCTTGCTGCTCATTTTATTTAATCAAATCAAATGATCTAAATTACGGACTTATTTTTAAATCAAATTGATCAATATATAAACAGATTTGAAAGTTAATAATGCTCGAAAAATATTTAAAAGGGTAGTAATAGTACTATTTCATTATATTAAAAGTAAAATAATTGATTCAGTATATTTTTTGGCATATAAATATGTAATTAAAGTTTTAATTATTTGAAGCTTCAAAATAATTTAAATAAATTTATATCGTTATATCAAATTAAATCTTAAATTGATCAAAATTTAAGTTTGTTCCTGGCTGTGGGTTTACTTTGTGGGTTAAATTTTGAGTTGCCAATGGTAAATGGGAAGTTGTGGGAAGAGAAATAGATCAAGAATCTAGGGATAGGGATCTTTGGGAGTTGCGCATTTCGACCCACCTCCTTATGTACATTTATGGCACCCTCGATATCTGATGTGGGTCATCAGAAGGGGAAGTGGATGAAATGCGCGCACGGAGAGTGCCATAACATTATTCGGTGAAACATATCTTCCTTCTTTATTTTTTGGGTTTTGGAAGGGTTTTAAGAAAGGGGACCATAAAGGGAATATTTTAATACCCACTGCTACAGTGATGGAGGCTGTACTCAAAAGGTACTCGTAGCATTATTCATTTCGTAATGATTTTACTACTCTCTAAAACCCGGACTGGTAAGGGTGGTGTAACGGCTTTAATTCACTTGAACCAGGACACGTTTCAGGCTTAAATGTAAGGAAACCTAATTGAAGGGAAAAAAAACCAAAAAAATACTACAATATCTATTTTATCATAAATCAATGGATCGAATTGGTCCCTACCCTCACGAACAAAAAATTTGGGAGGTCATGCATGATGTAAGGCAGAAAATGGAGACCTAGCTCCGCATTCGAACATAGAGGGCCCTCCACCAAATGAATTGAAAAAATGTTAAGGGAGGTCCCTCTTCTGAACATGCATGCAAATTAAAGACGGGAAAAGAAGGGGTTGGGCCAATCTAGCTCTCCCATTCCCTGTAACCAATTACAAAGTGTCATCTATCAACAAAAATACACAAGGCCGTAAGGGGCCGACCCCCGCTCGTGTCATCTACAGATGCATCAGTACAATATCTATTTTCTCATCAATGGACGCTACTCTTAATCCCAATCTTTCTGCATGTGTTATCTCTAGTTTCCTACTTGCCAATGTTACCAAACAATTTGCAGTTCTCCGCATAGGGAATGGCTTTGATCCACATCAGTCTTTTAACTCCGCAAAGTACAGTATCTGATATCACAAATCCTCCTCCTGCAGATAGATGCAGTACCGATGGTGACCTACTTATCACACTTCAAAGCCGATTCTTGGGTGAGAAACTTTTCATTGATGAAGAAACAGGAAATGCAAATGCTTGTTTCTTTTACAGATGATGTTGTTTTTATTAAACTCAAGATACCTTATCATCTTATGCTTTGATTATGTTTTGTTTCTTACTTTGGATCGGTATCGTCTTTATAAAAGAGAAAAAGCTTCCATCACCTAGGAACGAAAAGTGAGAGAGGCTCTATTCGCAAAGGATTCTCCCACCCACGTTAATTCTAAAGGAAGCTTAAACTTGTACGGTTGCTTAAAAAGTACAAGTGAGTTCAAATTCTCTTGTTGCTGCATATGGACATCTAAACTGGGGATCAGGTGCAAACATATAATAATTTAGTGAGAAAAGAATATATAACCAAAGTTGGTCACCATTAGCGTAGTCAGATCAAGAGAACCACCGCTGGGGAAACCCATTTCATATTTCATATACAAGGCAAAACGATGTCAAGCAACTACATTACATCCGCAGGTTCAAGAAAGCTCCTGGTGCAGAATATGAGCCAGTCAGTTGAAGAATATAAAACATTCACTTGCATGAACAAAATTACAAGACAATCTCTGCCAAGATGGGCGTGGGACGTATGCTTGTGCAAACTGAGTGCCTGTACTACATACTAGATGCAAACAAGATAAAAATGTCAAACTAGTTCGATCAAGAGTCAGGGTGGTGCTAACAAGCATTTTCCCCCCGAATGAAGTTACATTTGCCTAACAACATCTTACATTTTAGTCATATAAGACCACAGAGCACATCTCATACAAAGACTTGAGAAACTGTTCACAACTACAAAGAACTAAGTACATGATTGTGAATAACCTACCTCCCTACATAAAATATCACCCTAAAACTCCATTTTCAAAATAGCATTCGAAGTATCTGAGAAATCCTGCTGGTGCTGCTGCTGATACTGAAGCCAATCTTTGGCACACACAATAGCCTCCACTGTTTCTGGCTTCAATGAGCTCCTGTAGTCGTCCAAGACTTTATTCCCAGTGCAGAACATGAACTCTGACGTGACAGTCGCCATTGGGATGGCTAATATGTCACGGGCCATTTGAGACAGGGTTGGGTACTTCAGTTTGTTAAGCTTCCACCAGTTCAAAATATCAAACTCTTGTATCCTGGGTATAAGGGACTCCTCCAAGTACTGATCAAGCTCTGACTTGGTCTGTTGACTACTGGCCATCTCTGATATATACACATCGAAATCCAAAAGTCCATCACTGCTAGCAAGAAGTTGTCCTCCTTCCTTCATTTCACCGGCTCCAGGGCTTTGTTCCTCATAGGCTGGAGTTAATGGAAGAGGCTGAGTAACATACTCAAGGAACAAATCATGGATAGTGTCATCTACGATCTTCACATATTCACTTGCATGTTCACCATAGATCTTTGAGTAGCTGAACTCAACGAGCTTCATTTTAAACCGTGGGTCCATCACCACTGCCATGGCGAGGACAAGGCTACAGTCACTCCAGTACTTGCTAAACTTCTCATGCATTTGCTTAGTGATAGACGCAACCAAAAGGTCCTCACTAATTGCAGCATTTGTCAGCTCCAATTGGATCTTCCAGGCTTCATGGAAGTACATATTTGCAGTTGGATTAGTTATCCCAGTGAAAATATTTGCTGCATCATACAGAACCTTCAAGTATTTGCATAAGGTTTCAACCTTTTTCCACTCTTCAGCAGATGGTGCTTCATTGTAGGTGGGGTCACACGCTTCCAATTGCGAAAAGGCCTGATTAAAGTCTAAGGCAGCAACCAGCATGACATAAGTTGTGTTCCACTGTGTCTGCACATCTAGACTTAATGTCTTTGTGCTAGATATTTGAAGTTGTTGAACAATCTCCATAAATCTCTGTTCGTGTTCAGGTGATGATTTTATGAACTTCACACTTTCCCTGACTTTGTAAACTATTTCATGAACAGCCTCTAGACCATTTTGAGCAATAAGATTCAAAATGTGAGCATAACATCGGACGGTAAAAAGCCGACCACCAGGAGCAAGTGTGTTCTTGTCACTGAGAAGGTCTCTCAGAAACAAACTGATATTATCATTAGAGGGGGAATGATCAAAAGTGATGGTGAATAGCTTACTCTCAATATCCCAATCTGAAAGACATTTTCCAATGGCCCCTGCATGGGCATTTCCTGTGTGAGGGAAAGATACCACTGTGAAGTTGAGGATACGCCTGTGCAACTTCCACTCTCCGCAAATAAATTGACCAGTCAAGCACATATAGCCCAATGTTTGGCTAGACATGTACAAGTCCAAAGTGAGACAGATACGTCCAGGAATGGTACTCAAGAATTGAAGAACATTCTGCTTCTCCTTCTGATAAATTGCTAAACACTCATTTTCCACGACACTGAAGTCTACCATTCTAAATCGGGGTTGCAGATTCTGAACAAATGTTACAAAGGCAGATTGCTCGACAATGTGGAGAGGATACTCATGCAGAATAATCATCTTCATCATATCTTGAAGGCTACGGTCTTGGTCAAACATGAGATTGGAATAACCACGAAAGCGTTTTCTTGGCTGATCAGTACTAGGGGTCCCGCCATTGCCTGCTGATCCATCATATGGAGTAAGTTGCTTTTTGTCCAGCCTTTCTCTGCTTTTGGGACAACTTCCAAGAGCAATGTGGCGCTTAAGATGACTAGTGCCAGCTAGCTTAGAACCAGTACTGTAAGCAAATGTTTGCTTGCATCGCTTGCAACAGGCTCTGGTACACCCACCAGCCACAGCTTCAATGGTAAAATGTTCCCACACCATGGATTTCTTTCTTCTACGTTTGGTAGGAACCTGAGTTTCTGGACTTACCAGTTCATTTTCCCCAGTAGGAGGAGCAGGAAGAGCAGGTGTATCAGGAGGAGCAGGAGCAACAGGAGCAGGAGTAGCAGGAGTAGCAGGAGTATCAGGAGGAGCAGGAAGAGCAAGAGTATCAGGAGCAGCAGAAAGAGCAGGAGTATCAGGAGGAGCTGGAGTAGCCATCTAGTGTCAAGAGACTAATTCCTGTATCAATAAGGAGCATTACACTGGATCAAAAGTGCATACAAAATAACTGTGAAAGACAGAAGACATGCAAAAGAATATACTAATAAAAGTTAAGAAGGCAATCCTACTTCAGGAACATGAGATGCTAGATGACAATAGGGAAAACCACCCTACACATTACACATAATTGATAAAAAATAACAAACTTCTACATCATAATTTTGGTGGAATGGGGCTCTCATCATGACGCAACTGTTCAATCAAGAATATGACATTTTGGATGTGAGGAAGAGGAAGTTTAGACAATGATATTTTCAGAGCATCAATACCAACAAAGAGAAGTTCAGATCTGTAATAAGTCTAGAACAAAAGAGACTACAACCTACAAGATTACCAGGATTTTAATAAAATTGTCTACAAAAGTTTTCTCCTTATTGCTTCATGAGGGCCAATAATAAAGATGACAATCAGAAAATATCATAAAGCAGATGATGAGACCAATGAAAAAAGAAAAAGAGTCTTGCTGTAATTGCTCAAGAAAGGTATTTGATAATTTTTATCAGAAAACAGACTTTATCATAAAAACCAACCACGCCACCAATCCACAAAGATTTTCATTAGTATAAAGTCACAAAATAAAGGTAAGAGATTGCAGCTAGAGGAAGCTCATGCAGACATTTTGCCCTTCAAGTATTGCATTCCATAAACTTTATATTTTTCTAAAATGATCTCTCTTAAGTGAACTCTCTGCATGATAAAAATTGATGCATAAAGACATGCTGGTTTTTTTTTCTAATCGTGAACCAACTCTTTAACTATTACTATATTGGAGTTTGCCCCGTTTTTCTACCACTCTATTCTTTGTTTTCCCAGCTTACTTTTTCTTTTGCTGATCAGCTGTATATGCCAATATTCTTCATAACCATGAAAGGAAACACGCAGGCAGTAGCATAGCTTCACAGAATTTTTTCCACTTGAACCACTGTTAACTCTACAGGATGAATTTTTTTTTTTTTTTTGAAAATTTTTGGATAAGAAAGTCACTAGACAAGTGTAAAATCATGACCTCCTTAATAAATTAAAGAAAGAGCACCTCCTCATGATTGACTCCTAACATAATAGGAGTGTCTGACAGAGACAGTACAAAGCTACATATCCACCACCTCTGCGATTTCATACTATAGAAAAAGACACCAATAGAGCAATCTAAAATTGTCAATAAATGCAAAAAAATAGTTCAGCTATTAGTAGATGTTGATAGCATAGAAAATGCCTCATATATCTGCTCATCGTGATAATGCTAATGTAAATAGCTGCTGCATACTGAACTATGTATCATTCGGACCTTAAGATGCCAGGACGCACTTACTCAATTTATAAACTGATGTTCCTTCTTTAACGCAGCGTAAAAGGTCACTTAAACCAATCTTTATGTTTCCTCAAGTGATAAGGTTGGACGTATTTCAAATGCGTGCCAAATAAAAAAAATTAATAAGCTGACCTCCCAAAAATAATTTAAAAGAGAGGGAAATATTGAAGCCACTGATCATGTGTGGCCCAAAGCTCTCATTGTTAGAATTCGAATTTCTAGTTAACAATATATTCAATGAAAATTTGAGGACCAAACAATTGAGTCATTTTGTTTAAGTGAGGCTCTTTTAGTAACAATAGACTTCTATTCCACAGGGGAGAACTCATCTTCAGACGCAACCAATCAAAAAGTAAAGAAGCACACAAAATTCAAGCTTTTTATGCCCAGAGTTTCACAGAATACCACATAATTGGACACCTAATACCAGGTGCACCACCTGATAGACCCAGAACGCTAGTTTATAGTACAGTAGAAAGAAAATACTGGTTGTGGCAAAATTTGCTTCTTAAACAGAAAAAATCGATAAAAAGAAATACTCTGGCTTGAAATTTACAATATTTTTATGAACTTGACTCTAATAAGAAATATCTTCAAAGAAGTACGGGAATACGTTATTGGAAACAGCCCAGCATTGATAAAAAAAAATCCTATGATTATTAATAAGGAAATGGTCACCATATTTGACTTAAGCATTAACATTATGGACCTGATACAAACTTAGGCAAAAAGGCTTTTGGATCCAGTTTGTGCACCATTTTAGCCTGTACCAGCTGAGTAGTCCATGTCTCAAATTTTCTATCTAGTTGGACAAAGGGTCAATGGTTATTAGTTGGGGAATTTCCTCCTATTATCAGTTAGTCAACTCAGGACGAACCAAAACCTAACATAAATAAATATTTAGGTGACGACATATTCAGAAACTAGATATACTAAATTCGACACATAATGAAATCAGTTAGGTAAACATATTATGCAAATGTATACTCGAAATACAAGCAGTGAAACCTCAATAATAGTAAACAATGGGAAGTAGTTTGAAACTATTTGTCTGAAGACAATTCCTCGGAGGGTGTCTTTCAGTCGGGCAAAGCTAGCAAAGGGAGACAGCAGCTATGCATTAAATAATATGAGTACTGGTAATAAGTTAGAAGGAAAAGTTCTGGGTTATGGTTGTCTTTAACATCAGCTCTAGACCGTTTTTGGAGATTTTCGAAAATAAACCACTGAAAGAAGAAGCAGTCTGTAACAGCCAAGCTACAAGGTATGAACAAGACTCCAACCCTCATCGCTGGACAGGATCTAAAGATGGGATTGTTGTCAACCACAATCTCGTCAAGGTGTGAACTTAACACCGGGATCCAGACACCAGGTGTTCTCATTCTCGGGTTTAAGCTACAAACGAATTCCGTCAGATCAAGCAAAACCCATCCCATTCCCCACTGGCAAATCTGACATGATTCACAACCACCAAAGTTCAATTCAAAAAAAAAAAAAAAAAAAAAAATAAAAAAAATAAAAAAAGTTGCACATGCCAGCCCTAAACACTCATCATACTACACAAAAATGAACTTCAAGCAATCCAATACAATTTCGACAGCTTCACAGACTCAGAATAGCGATCTCTTCCACCAAAAAGTCAAAACCCTAACACCCCAACCCGAAACAAACAGATACCAAGGACCAAAACACGAACGCGAAAAAATCGAAAATTTCAGGGAAAAAAAAGAAAAGGAAAACAATCGAATTCCAGGTCCATGAAAATAAAGATTTAGGGTTTTGGGGGAAATCTTACCTGGGCCGGAGCTTGAAGATGACAGCAGGCGACCGAGGGTTCTTGGGGGCCTGGAAAAAAAGAGGAATTCTCTACTCTCAAGGAGAGGGAAAACTAGGGGCCGATACAGAATTTTGCGTCTGTGAGTTGGGTTGGGCTTGCCCGCGAAACACTAAATTTAGGTCTCGATTTCGAGTCTCTCATGGGGACCACAGGAAGTCCATGGCAAACATTTTTAAGCATCAACCCTAGACCCTAACGCGTGCCACCGACACGTGCGTGATATCTAGCCCGGGCCAAGCTGGGCTGGGTTCTCCTTCGAAAATAAATAACCAAACCCATCTACGAATCCACTGTGGGCCCCAACCGACGTCGTCATGGTGCCTGGTGGGCCCTCCTCCCTTACCCAAACGAGAAAGCATTGCAGTGATTTGACTCTTTCTTTATACGCCATGATCTTTAGCATGTTCCATTCCACCGGACAAAACGACACCGTCCGGAGAGTCGGTTTGGGGAATTAGGGTTTTGAGCAGAACATTTGCATCACTCTAGATTCTATTCAGTGCGGATGTTTGTGCGTATCAAATAATCATTTTGCATCAGGAGGTTGGAGGACTTTTAACTGCATGTATCTCTATTGATCCGACACTAACCCTCACCATACCAAATTTGGAAAAATTCATCAAATTATCATTAATGTAAACAAGGTCCAATTTAAAATGGGTATTCTTAGTGACCGAGATGTGGAAGAGATAGTATTCCGTACGGTGCTACCAATTGTTGCTGAATAAGATAGGGGAATGAGGAGGCGATCTCCTCCTACTTGAGATTAGGGGAAAAACCTAAACCTTTAGCCTCCTTCTCATTAATTGAATAAGAAACTATAAAATTAAAAGAGAGTGGTTATCCTTTAGGTTGTATACTAGTAATTCACCTTTATTAACTATAAGAAAAATAATATCACTACTGATTTTACTTAGAGGTTTTACATTGTGACAGGGCTGCATGGTTGGCGGTCAAAGTAAGAGAAAATACAGGGTTTAGGGTTTACCCATAGTAGATAATATTTTATTAAAAGAATAAAATCTTGTAAATTTGATCTCATGGTTTATTTCTTACCTGGGCCCAACTTGGACACAGGAAGTAAAGTCTTAAAAGTAAAAAACCACTTTAATTATATCACCACTCTAATTATAATTCACCTTTAGATGACTTTAAAAAAGAGAAGGTATTAGAGATCTAAACTTTTTTTCTGAAACATTATTAGAGTAATTCTAGTGTACCTAGGTTGCAATATCTATTCGACATACCAACTAATTGAAAATTTTTAAAAAAATAAAAAATATTATTTATTTTATAATATCTTAAATTCTAAAGAATAAACCCTAGGCAACTTTGGTTCTAATTGGCTGGTACGTTAGGTAAGCACCATAGGTCCATAGGTGCAGCAAACATTTTCCATTTTTTTATACTACTATCGTTGTACAAATCTCTGAATACAATGTAGTCCACGTAGCTTATTGGAAATTGGGTTAGTGGTTTTCAGATTCTTTTCCCATCTAAAAGAACTTATTTGCACGAACAAAGGAGACTTTTTTTTTCACATGTTATTCTTTTGTTGTTTAAACAAGTATAATTACTAAAGTGTGTGAACCATCACACTATTTTCCTAATTGATGCAAAAAACTTTGGAAACGAACTTGTTGGATCAGACATGGAAGTGAATGGAGTACTACTTATTAATATTGCAAATGATATTTTTTTAGGGACTCCTAAATACTTCTCTTTTACTTCAACCCTTTATTAGATTAAGAAAATTCATGTTACATAGCAATGTTATCAAATCAGGTCGTAGCATTTAGTTGTACATGCCTTTAATTGACCAGGGGAGATAAAAAGAGCGAACCCTAATAGGTTTGGGGTTCTACTAACAAATTGTTTCCTTGGTAGTCCATTTATTTTCACAATTCATTTTGCTGTCACTGGTGCTGCGGACGCTTCTATTTGT
This sequence comes from Aristolochia contorta, assembly GCA_022405105.1. Taxonomy (NCBI): domain Eukaryota; kingdom Viridiplantae; phylum Streptophyta; class Magnoliopsida; order Piperales; family Aristolochiaceae; genus Aristolochia; species Aristolochia contorta. The sequence goes on along the minus strand of CM039666.1, from coordinate 4,159,832 downwards.
TACTTTACACCGGTTTTTTTTATGAATAAAAACAAAAAAGATACTGAAATACGATGATTATCACAATTAATCAATAAAGCCTGCGCTTGCCGGAAATCTAACAGTATAGATTTCCTCGTTCTACATAATCGTCAGCCACGGCAATTGTGTAGTACGGAAAAGAATTATGTCTTCAGAAGAATGAACACATTACTAACTCAAAAAGCTTCACGTTTGACAACAGCAATTGCTCTCACAAGAATTGTTAACCATCATAAACTTCTCGTTTAATTCAATCACTTTCCTAGGGACATATGAGTTAAGAAGATAGGTTGCCTTACTTGCAGCAAAACCCTAAACTGCACCGAAACAGCCTCCATGTGTAAAGCAGTAACCCACTTGCAGCAATTCAACACACACAACATAATCTAAACGAACCTGAATTATAGCTACTCATGGGAGTCGGTATATTACACACACACCAAACTGGAAATCAAAAGTAGATAGGTTGAAAATTGATAGAGATCCAGAAACCAAACTGTTTTCTATTTTAAATTAAAGAAGAAACAATCACCACAATGTCTCACACCTTTCCTTTACAATGGAACAGCAACAAACCAGAGCTCAGAGCTCCTTCCAACCTCCAGTGGTACAATGGAACAGCAACAAACCAGAGCTCAGAGCTCCTTCCAACCTCCAGTGGTACAATGGAACAGCAACAAACCAGAGCTCAGAGCTCCTTCCAACCTCCAGTGGTACAATGGAACAGCAACAAACCAGAGCTCAGAGCTCCTTCCAACCTCCAGTGGCCTATCTTTCCATTTACAAAATACCCACCCACCAAATTGACAGGTACCACGTGGGCATAATCCTGTTGGAGCCTCCCCTAACTACCTACGTTGTGCCTTCTCCTTTGGCCTCCTAGAGTAACCCGAAATATGGGTGGCCTGCCAGTAAGTGGTTCCCCCTGATCTGTTTCCCTAACATATATCTGGATGCTTAACTGAATCTAATTTGATGGCAAAGACATCTCAATCAAGAAGCAGGCAAGCAGCGATTCAATGATACAAAAATTAACAAAAGTTATTATCAAGTGAGGAACACTTGTAGAATTATAACAGTACAGGCTTCTTATTCCAACATAATTATCAACCACAGCAATTGTGCAGTACATGGTTTGAAATTCTCAAGGAAAAAACACAGGAATTCATCAGTGAGAAACAAAAATGCCAACATATGAAGATACTGACTAAAAGGCAGTCCCAACAGTCCTGAATGCTAACAATCTTGAAGATGAAACAATAATCAATGGCAATAATATAAGATGATTCCAGGATGAAATAGAACTAGTGAAAAACGTGGAGGCAAATAAGAAAAGGAGGAAAATGAAAATTTGTAGATAAAGATGTAAGACGCGGACACAAAGCCACTTTACCATTCAAACCATAAAGCATTTACCGCATGAAATATGTTTTCTGAAAGTAAAGGATAATAGTTTTGTGAAACACCAGGGACCATCTTAATTACAAAGAATGGTAATCGTTAATGAAATATTTCAGCAAGGTCTATTATATACAGAGCACAGAGAAATAAACTGCTACACTTAGATTCAAGATTATACAATCAGAATTGGAAAGAAAAAATAAAATACATATCTACAAACAGTCTCTCAGGGACCTGCAGTGATTCTTTCTCTTACCTTTTGATCCTGGAAGATGTTATATATTTATAAAGTCAAAAGAACATACACAAGATACTATTTATGTATAACTCATTAGCAACACTAATTACCCTCACAAGAATTATTAATCCAGGAACATAAGAGCTTACATGATAGGTTGCCTTAACACTCTCAACTGCACTAAACAACCTCCATGTGTAATGGTAGCACCCACTTCTAGTAACATAATGTAAAAGAACCTGAAATATTGGCTAGTTATAAGAGTGGGCATATCTCGTATACCCGAAACTAAAAATCTAATTTGAAGGCAAAAGCATCTCAGTCAAGAAACAATAATGTTAAAATTTTTTACAGAAGTTATATTCAAGTGAGGAGTACTTGCAGCTTCATCTGAACCTGAAAAAAAAAAAAGGCAAAGAGGGAGATAAACAGAATATAGACCATTTATGATTTAATTAACAACAATTTTTCTCAAAAATTAAAAAAGAAAGAAAACACTGGAAAAGAGAGATGAAAGAACAAACAATAACACAAAAGACAGACTATTTCAAGCAGAGTTTCGGAGTAGGGAGAAGAAAATAGTCACCTGAATCGTGCGATTAGCTGACGTGAAGCTTGAAATAGCAACCGTCGCAACAGAAGGGAAGAACGTAACTGAAAATCTCGGGTTAAAAAGGAAATGTTTGAGGAACAAAACAGGAAAGATTTAGTTTACATACATTACCCTACCCAGCTCTACGGTAAGAATCAAGCGAGAGGCTAAGTACCAGGTGTTGTGTACAAGACCCGGAGACCTATTACCGTCAGAAACCAACGTAAGATGTTAAGAAAGAGATTTGATCCGATTATTATACCGTCCTTGTCACTTTTCTCGCATCCGTGAACGGTTCCACGTAGGTACCTGGATCCCACAATGTTGAACGACGGGGATGCGATCATAGAGGCTGTGGGACCGTAATGGGAGACGATGAAACTAGTAGCGTGTACGACGTCCGTAGCTCGATCGTTAAGAAGGGTTTAAGCGTTAGAGAGCAGAAGGGGGGAGGCAAATAAGGTGATAGGGTGTGGTGCGCAGCTTAATATCCTGCGCCGCTGTCTCTTCCTCAACCCTTCTCAAAATCTCTCCTCTCTGGCTCCTCTCTCTCTCTCTCTCTCCCCTCTCTCGCTCGCGTCGCGGCCTCGCGCTCGCTCGCTTTTCTTTTCTTCTCCCAGGAAAGAAAAATTTTATAATTTTGTAAAATAATATAAATTCAATTGCATACTGCCACCGCACATCCTTCTCTTCCTCTCCTCTTTTCTCTTTCTCACATACCACACAGAAACACAGACAGAGAACAGTCTTTGAAAAGCCGAATGCCTCGTCCTCGGGATTTCTCAGAGCGGGCGATTGAGGGATAGAGAGAAGGGATAGAGACAGAGAGAGATCATTTAATTTTTTTTTCCTGCTTCATCGGCTGGGAAGGAAGGGATAAACCCTTGCGAGTGAGGTTGACAGGGAGGATTTATTGATTGATTGATTGGTTGTTTGTTCGTTTGGTGGATAGAGATGAAGCCCGGCGGGAACCATCACCAGGACTCCGACGCGGCGGCCACCTCGTCGTCGTCGGCGTCGTCATTCACGGAGCCGCCGCCGTCGCAGCAGTCCGTCTCCGCCTCGCCGCCGGAGGACCCCACGCCCTCCAGGGAGGGAGGCCAGGAGTCCATATCAGTCGATCGCCGCGGAGACCACTCCGCCCTCTGCCGCTGGACCATCTCGGGTTTTCCCAAGGTTAAGGCACGGGCCCTCTGGTCCAGGTACTTTGAGGTCGGCGGCTACGACTGCCGCTTACTAGTCTATCCCAAGGGCGACTCTCAGGCGCTTCCGGGTTACTTCTCCATTTACCTACAAATCATGGACCCTCGCGGCTCTTCCTCCTCCAAGTGGGACTGCTTCGCCAGCTATCGTCTCTCCGTCATCAACCACCTCGACGAGTCCAAATCCATCCAGCGCGACTCGTGGCACCGGTTCTCCAGCAAGAAGAAATCCCATGGATGGTGCGATTTCACGCCATCCTCCACCATTCTTGATACCAAGGCCGGCTTTCTATTCAATTCCGATTCTGTTCTTATCACTGCTGATATTCTAATCCTCCACGAGTCCGTCTCCTTCTCCCGGGACAATGAGTTGCAGTCCTCCTCCGTTGGTCCTGCCCCCGACGTTCTATCTGGAAAGTTCACCTGGAAAGTTCACAATTTCTGTCTCTTCAAGGAGATGATAAAAACGCAGAAAATAATGAGCCCTGTTTTCCCTGCTGGTGAGTGTAATCTCCGGATAAGTGTCTATCAGAGTTCCGTAGCCGGGGTCGATTACTTGTCTATGTGTTTAGAGAGTAAGGACACGGAGAAATCGCATATCCCCGAGCGTAGCTGTTGGTGTTTGTTTAGAATGTCCGTTTTGAATCAGAAGCCGGGTCTCAACCATATGCACAGGGACTCCTATGGGCGCTTTGCTGCAGACAATAAGAGTGGGGATAACACTAGTCTGGGTTGGAATGATTATATGAAAATGTCGGACTTTCTAGGGCAGGATATGGGGTTTCTTGTCGACAACACTGCAGTTTTTAGTGCTTCCTTTCACGTAATTAAGGAGTCCAACAGCTTTTCAAAGAACGCAGGATTGGTTGGAGGAAGAAGTGGGAGTGGTGGGGCAAGAAAATCTGATGGACATTTAGGAAAGTTTACCTGGAGAATTGAGAATTTCACGAGATTGAAAGATCTTTTGAAGAAAAGGAAAATAACTGGTCTTTGTGTTAAGAGCAGGAGATTCCAGATTGGCAATAGGGATTGCCGCCTCATTGTCTATCCAAGAGGTAAACATACTTGAAAGATTTACTCATTAAAGAATTTCTCTTTTGCTTGTTATTCTTGTCCTAAAAATTAATGTTATAGTCTTGATTGAGTTACTCATTGTTGTCCTAGGAGACAGTGTTATTGTCATGACTGAGTTACCCTTGCAGTGGTTTTATTTGTCTTCTATTGACACAGTTTACACGTAATTTTCATTTATGCTCAAAATTTGAACTTATTACGTAGAGTTCAATTCACACTTCCGTATCTTCTGAGGACTTGAGCATCCATATGACCCTCCAGTATCACTGAATTATTGAAAAGGCTGTTAATGCCACGTAGGAACAAACCTGTTTTGGAATAACAGCTATGGCTAAAGTTCTTTAATACTCGGGAAAAACGTTCCATATGGAGGAATTCACTTTGAGGAATTCCTTATGGAGGAATTCCTGAGAGGACTTCAGTGTTTAGAAAATGATAACCAAATATTGTATTCGTAGGTTGAAAGAATGGAAAATCTTCTGATTTTGACTTCTTTCGTGAGGTTATCAATGTGATTTTATGTTGTTTCAGGCTTATTTTACCGATGCTTTCATGGCATTTGTTTAATAATTTCTAATTACTTCTTCTTGCCGAGTATTTTCATAGTCATGTTTTAGTTATCTTTTGTTGGTTAATTCCTGGCAGCAACTCTCTCTGACACATACACACACATGCACGCGTGCACAAAAACACACACACACACACACACACACACACACTTTCGATTGGTATATGGTTCTGAATGCCCTTGTTTTTTCAATTTTTTCCATAAGACAAATCACATATTATAGAGGTGGGTGGACTCAAGTCCTGCCAACTTTGACTCCTCTCAATTTTCCCTTCCTTTGGAAAATCATACTAATTACTAAAATGCCATCTATTCCATTAAATATGCAAGCAGTGTCATTATCTCTATATCAAGTAAATCGATAAAACAAGACAGGTATGAAATTGGACATCCATTATTAACTTATGGATCGAACTATGTATAGCAGATAAAGTTTGGTCTTAAATTTAATGGTTAAAAACTTAACCTTAGGTCCATAACATTTTCCTGCAAGTTAGTGTATTGCTGGTTAAAATTTTCCACTTTTTGGGTCCATATATAGAATGGTGCCTTCTTATTAATAGTTATTCCTTTGCTTGCTTTTTTTTGTATATGGGTGTGTGTATTCAATCATTAGTATGCGTTTGTTCAAATGCAAAAAGGGTAGATTGCTAATGGTATTCCCTACATGTTTGATGGCATATCAGGGCAGTCCCAACCACCTTGCCATCTATCTGTTTTCCTGGAAGTAACTGATTCTCGTAACACCACTAGTGACTGGAGTTGTTTTGTGAGCCATCGGTTATCAGTGGTTAATCAGAAAATTGAGGAGAAATCTGTCACAAAAGAATCACAAAACCGGTACTCGAAAGCTGCTAAAGACTGGGGTTGGCGTGAATTTGTGACCCTTACAAGCCTATTTGATCAGGATTCAGGATTTCTTGTTCAGGACACTGTTGTCTTCTCTGCAGAGGTTCTTATTTTAAAAGAATCATCTATAATGCAGGATTTCTCTGATCAAGAGATAGAAAATGGTCCAGGCTCTCAAGTGAATGATCTTGGGAAAAGAAGTTCTTTCACCTGGAAGGTGGAGAACTTCTTGTCATTCAAAGAAATAATGGAAACAAGGAAGATTTTTAGCAAATTCTTTCAAGCTGGTGGATGTGAGCTCAGGATAGGTAAAACTCATATTTCTACTTTCTCGTTTGAATTTATTTTAATGTTGTATAATGTTCCTCTCTAAATCTGATTGTAATATTAATGTAGGTGTCTATGAGTCCTTCGACACCATTTGTATTTACCTGGAGAGTGATCAATCGGTTGGAAGTGATCCTGATAAAAACTTTTGGGTCAGATATAGGATGGCTGTGGTTAATCAGAAAAATCCAACAAAGACGGTCTGGAAAGAGTCATCCATATGCACAAAGACTTGGAATAATTCAGTGCTTCAATTCATGAAGGTCTCTGATATGCTAGAAGCAGATGCAGGGTTTCTAGTGCGTGATACTGTTGTTTTTGTTTGTGAAATCCTTGATTGCTGCCCTTGGTTTGAGTTTGGTGACTTAGAGGTGAGTCTTTTACTGTATTTTCATATGAAAATGTTTTCTGTCTGGTATTATATGGACGAGCCTTGGAGTACCTTATGATTTTGTCCTTTTTTTTGTTTTCAAATTTTCCCTCCTTAGACTGGTATTTCTTTTGCCTTTTTTTTTTAATTTTAATTTTGTTGCCATTGCTCCTGCTGCTATCTTTACTGCTACTCTTTTTTCTTGTAAATGCTCCCTTTGCCGCTGGTGTATCTTTGCTATTTGGTTGAAGTTAGGTTCAGATCCATGTGAAAATAATTAAATATAATTTGAATGGCCTTTTTGGACTAATAATCACAATACTAGATTTTAATATAAGTGGGAACACTCCCAGATACGCTATCAAATGTCTAGGCATAAACTAGCAGATGATATGCCTGTGGCATGGAGAATATGGACTTGATGCAAACTTAAACAGGCTACACATTATTTACTTCGATTTTTTTGAAAAAGAGCAAGAATCAAGAATTCATTGAGGGCCTACAAAGCGATTGATATAAGAGGGGGAAGTACAAAGTTGGGAAAGAAACAAAAAGGAAGACAAGCTAAATAGGGAGGGACAAACAGAAAGGGGAGTAATTGGAGCGTCACTGCTCCCTAGCAAGCTTCTTTGATGTAAAAGACCTAGTACAGTTGAGGGCTTCAATCTCATTGAAGTACTCAAGGATATTTAAGTGTCTTATTCTCCGAGGTCTAAGATATGATCACAACTAACTCATTTAACAACTAACTCATTTAACAACTTGAGCCCCCAGAGGAGTGTGCCCCTTTTGTGTTCTTTTACCACTCTTTTCACTTGCTAAATTTTTCCCCATAACACATTGTCAAATTTGAATGCAAGACTGTTCTTTCGTAGTGTCCTTGAAGTTACAACACTCTGAGAGGCTAGATGGATGACAAAATTTTCAATTTTCCTAATTACTGTATTCTGAATATGCAAGGTGTCTTCAGCTTGCAAGGCCAAAATAAAATATTCTCATTGACATTTTAGTGATATTTCCCAAATATATGGATTTACTATAACAAATTCTTCAGTTACGCTCATTCCAAGTGCTCCACAAATCAATTTCTATTGTTAATTCCCAAAATATTTTACCATTTTCTCCCCATGGTACAGTCGCAGAGATCAACATGATCAAAGATGTGGGCATGGTAGTGTATGACCCAAATGTTTCTAGAATATCCATATTTCGCGAGATATTGGGCAATATATTTGTGCCCTAAAACCTAAAATTGAGTTGGAGGCGATCATTTTGCTTGGAGGAGCACTGGAGAACATGGATAATTTTGGGTGGCACAAGTTGCTTCCAAATATTGGCATGAGGGTGCAGGTGGTTCTGAAACCAGTGTAATGCCATGGATGGTAAAAAAGTATGGGATCCTGGGAGAATATGCATAGAAGGCTGAAGAGTATGAGGTTGGGAGGAGGACAGAAAAGAAGAGAAAGAGGAAGGGGAGGAGAGGGAGAGAGGATTTGCTGTAATATATGATGCCCTTGAACTCTGACATCTAGTGACATTCATTATTGGGAGGCTTTGAGTCAAATTACATCTTTGCCATTAAATAAAATAGTTGGAAATAACTGAAAATAACTGAATCAATATGCCTGCATTTTTCTGTAACTGGCAATCGATTGCAAATGGATTGTTGGATCTATTGTCAGTTCTACAAGAATTTAGACATTGTTAAATCGATGTCTCATTACTCTGTCAATCGACTGCTGTCGTGCACATTGCAGTCATGACCGCACAGGAAGGAGTACAGGGAGGCCACTCAAAAGTCTGGCAATTGATTTCTGTCTGCTTATCTTTATTTATCACACGGATAACTTTCCATAAAAATGTGAAGATTTGATTAGACTGAAATAATTTAGGCCGCTTTGCATACAGTCAATGGTAGATGACATTTGATATAGAGTTTTATTTTGGAGCTCTTTTAAAAGACTAATTTCTCATTTTTGAAAGCACGATATATTTAAAGAGCATAATCAAACACGGCTTATTGTCTTTAAGATAGCTACCTTTGCTTTTATTTGTTACTGGTTCTCGATGCATCAGAAGATAGGTGTGAGGATTACATGTAGCTGCCAGACTGCAGCTTATACATGATGGAGTATATGTGGTTCAGCATGTTAATTATTATTATTATTTTTTTGTTGAAGAGAGTGATTCTATTACATATGGGGTTTAATACAGTGGCAATAATAGCCTAATTTTTTGTACTCCAAGAGACTCGCAACACAACCCTCTGTGTTACCACTGAACTATGCTCAGCTTCACACAGCATGTTCATTATTTGCAGCCATAGTTGGGACATGATGTATCTTTTTTATTTTTTCTTTTAAAATCAATTTTGTTTCTTGTTTATCCTTATATATTTGGCATTTCTAGTATCAGGTGATGGCTTCAGAGGATGATCAGGATGCATTATCAACTGATCCCGATGAGCTCATAGACTCAGATGATAGCGAAGGAATTAGTGGTGATGAAGAGGACATATTCAGGAATCTTCTTGCCAGGGCAGGTTTCCACCTTACATATGGAGATAATCCTTCGCAGCCTCAGGTCACATTGAGGGAAAAACTTCTAATGGATGCTGGGGCCATAGCGGGTTTCCTTACTGGTCTTCGTGTTTATCTTGATGACCCAGCTAAGGTGAAGAGGCTACTTCTGCCCACTAAACTATCTGGTGTCCACGGTGGGAAGAAGGAGGTCTCCAAGAATGATACAAATTCCCCTAGCTTGATGAACCTTTTGATGGGGGTCAAAGTCTTGCAACAAGCTATTATTGATTTACTATTAGATATAATGGTTGAGTGTTGCCAACCATCTGAAGGAGGTAAGGTAGGTGATGATTGTTCTGATGTCAGGAGCTCAAAGCCTTCATTTTCTGATGAGAATGGATCCACCAGTCAATCAGAATCTATCCGGCAAAATGGGGCCACAGATTATATAAGTCAGAGACTGGATTCAGGGGTTGATGATAGTTTTAGTGCCAGCGCAGTACAAAGTTCAGACTTGACTAGGACCTCTGAAGTGGCTGAAAAGGCTGTCCCAGGGCAACCTATTTCTCCTCCTGAGACTTCTGCAGGTGGTCTCTTTATGGATGATGCCTTTGTTCGAGCTCCTAAGGTATATTTCTGTTGAACTGTTTTGGATGTATTCTGACTAGTTGATGGGTTTGGAAATGCTTCATAAATAAATTTGCAGAAAGAAAACACAAATCCATAATTTTGTAAAATCCGTGGGAATGGCACATGTAGTGGCAATGTCTTGCTTATTCGATGTTTGGACCTAAAATGAAAAGACGGTATTTTATAAAAGATGATATGAACCTAGATCTTTCTATTTGGGACTCGTGATCTGAAAAATAAGGAAAAACTTTCAAAAGCAGCAAAAGTACTACTGGATGTATTTCTGCTAGGTATTTGCTAGCTGGAATAAATGCTGCAGCAATTAGGAGATTGTACTAACTGTTTTCTAATGCTTCTGTTGTAGACCAAGTGGCCGGAGCAATCCGAGGAGCTTCTTGGATTAATAGTAAATTCTTTGAGAGCCCTAGATGGTGCTGTACCGCAAGGTTGTCCGGAGCCCAGGCGAAGACCTCAGTCTGCCCAGAAAATTGCTCTTGTACTTGATAAAGCTCCAAAACACCTTCAACCAGATCTGGTTGCTCTGGTACCAAAATTAGTTGATCACTCGGAACACCCGCTGGCTGCTTGCACACTTCTTGATCGTCTTCAGAAGCCTGATGCTGAGCCTGCCTTGCAAATACCTGTATGGATATCATCCTTTGACGTTTACGTATAGATTAACAATCTAATGCCAACAACTGCATTCTATTGCATTTCATCATAGTTGTGCTCTGAAACAGGAAGATGGGCTGAATTTAGTCTAGACAGGCTGGTATATACCTTACCAGCCATTTGAATCTAATGTGATTTGCATATAGGTTATTCTATCATTGTAAATCTGAGTCTATGATGATACGTTAGTTGATGATCTTACTTTCAACATGATTAAAATTTTTTCTTCTATATTTTTCACTTCTTTTTGTGTTTGCATGTTTGGATCCTATCACCTACATACAAAAATATCAAAATTACTGATGAACGCATTTTGCATATTTTTACAGATGATTATTCTTGTATTTTTTTCCAGGTTTTGGGTGCTCTTAGCCAGTTGGAATTTGGCAGTGATGTATGGGAACGTGTACTTGTACAAGCTATCAAGTTGTTGACTGATTCTAATGATGAACCACTTGCAGCTGCCACGAATTTTGTCTTCAAATCTGCATCCCATTGCCAACGCGTGCCTCAAGCAGTATGATATTACAGATAAAAATTTGACACTTTCAATTTATCAATTTTGTTATTGTTCTGAAATTGTGTGTTGCTCTTTAACTGTAGGTAAGAGCAGTCCGATCTAGGCTGAAGATATTGGGTTCTCAAGTCTCACCTTACGTGCTTGATGTTTTGAGGAAAATGATGCATAGTTGGCCAGAGGTAGCTGAAGTGGTTCTAAAAGATATTGATTCTGATCTTCAGCTGTGCAGGGCATCTTTTTCTTATTATGAAAATGGTGCAGCCGGTGAAGTGTTGCCTGGGCAGGAAACTGAGCAAATTGGGTGTCACTTCTCAGATATTTTCTTATTGATAGAGATGTTATCTGTTCCTTCTTTTGCTGTTGAAGCTTCACAAGTCTTTGAGAGAGCTGTCGCTCGAGGGGCATTTGTGGATCAATCAGTAGCCTTGGTCTTGGAAAGACGTCATTCACAGAGATTGAGGACTAATGCTAAAAACAACTCAGTCGACAACTCACTTAACAAAGAGGGCAAAACTGAAGAACCAATACTTGTCGAAGATGACGATTTCACTCTAGTTCTTGGTCTCACGGAAGCTTTGGCTCTTTCGAGAGATAACCATGTGCAAGAGTTTGTAAGAACATTATATGTTATCCTGTTTAAAATGTATGAGGATGAAAGTTACCGTGGAAGGATGTTGAAAGGACTTGTGGACAGGGCAACCAGTACCACGGATAACTGTCATGAGGTGGATCTAGATTTGGATATTTTGGTTATTCTAGTTAGGGTGGAAGAGGCAACTGCCAGGCCAGTATTGAATATGATGCGTGAAGTAGCAGAACTTGCCAATGTGGATCGTGCAGCCCTTTGGCATCAGTTATGTGCTAGTGAGGATGAGAATATCAGGATTCGTGAGGAAAGACAAACGGAATTGTCCAATTTTATGCGAGAGAAAGCTGTTTTGTCTCAGAAACTCAATGAATCAGAAGCAAATAATAGTCGTCTTAAGGTAATGATGTTATTTGATCTGTTGAATTGATTATATAAGCTGGGAGCTGACTTTTAGTTTCTCGCAAAATCCTATATGTTGATCAGAATTTGATTTTCATGTGCAGTCTGAGATGAGGGCAGAGATGGATCGGTTTAATCGTGAGAAGAAGGAGCTTTCTGAACAGATACAAGAGGTTGAAAGTCAACTTGAATGGCTGAGATCAGAACGGGATGATGAGATTACCAAACTTTCTGCTGAGAAGAAAGTCTTCCAGGACCGCCTTCATGAGGCAGAATCACAACTTTTGCAATTAAAATCTCGCAAACGTGATGAACTTAAGGTGTGTTGATTTTTCATTCACTTTTTACTTTTAGGCATTACTTCAAGCTGGTCTGCTGTAGATTTTGAAAATATGGGGATGTCCAGTCTCGGGGAGGGGAAGAGGAGAGGCGTTGTGTGTTAGTGCAAAAGAGGAATAAATGTTATGAATGAATTTAAGTGACTCATAATAAAATCTGGGTAAGTAATATCCCTGGTTTAATTTTATCTTGCTAGTGAAATACCAACTTCAAAGAAATTTTTTTTTTATCTCCCTTGGAGTGATAAGAGAATTCAAGATAATATATTTTGCAAACTGTTAGTTGTCACTCAAAGCGTCAGATTACACAAAGTGGGTCTTTTATGTCTCTTCTAAATTTAAGGAGATGCTGATGTCTTAATCACGTAGAATTATGCTAAAAGGAAAAATGAATTTCTCATGGGAAAATGATTTAATGTTGCATACCCTCTGTAGTATACATGATCATCTTGGTTTTGTTTAGGAGATGCATTTAGTCTTCTAGAAGGGATGAGCTTCTAAAGTTGCCATTTTAAAGATTTTTAGGTGATCCATTTAAAAAAAAAGATTCTTAGGGATTAGTCTTTCTTAAGCGCTTTCTACTTATTTTTCTGTACTTGTTTGAGATATCAGTTATCACCTTGTTCTTGATAGTGTATAGGCTTTCTGGTGTGGTTCATGACTCTGTGACTGTTGTTGAAGAAATTGCTAAAAACTAGAGGAAATACAATTATCCTTAACAATTGAATGCTTATGAAAGTAAGAAGAAGAACAGTAAAGAATAAAACTGAAAGAAGCAGCTTACTTTTTCTTTTGAGCTACCTTTTTTGGGAGAAAAAACCAATTTCAGAATATTTTAGAAAGTCACTATATCTTGCCTGAGCTAGTTCAATTGTTCTTCTCTGGCTCTGTGTAAAAAAGCTACTCCTGTCAAAAATTTTATGTATAATTAGTTGAACAATTTATTTGGTTTCTCACTAGATACCTCTTTACTGCTAATAGCTTTAAGCTTTGTAATGTCTTTTTGATATTTTTCATTGGTATCCATTCATGCAATTTTTTAAGACTATCATCATGATTGCTTCTCTATATCTCTACATACCCTGCTTCCTCTTGTAATGGCAGCATGCTTAAAATGCGTTTTCTTCTTTATCACAAAAAGCAATACTTTGCTTTTTATGCAGATGGTAGAACTATTGAAATTGAATGGGAAGTGACTTGCTATTAAGAAAAAAAGGAAAGTGACTTGCATTACAACAAGAGATGTAATTTATGCAACAAATATCATTGTCTGATTATAATTTTGGTGCTCTTAATCAAGTCGTAGTTGTTGAAGGTGCACTGTGGTTGTGGTTGTGGTTGTATAATCAATTGCATTATATGACTGAATTATTGAGCAATGCAGAAAGTGGTCAAAGAGAAAAATGCGCTGGCAGAGAGGTTAAAAAATGCAGAAGCTGCAAGAAAGAGATTTGATGAAGAGTTGAAGCGGTATGCCACAGAGACTGTTACTCGTGAAGAAGTCCGTCAGTCGCTAGAGGATGAAGTCCGACGGTTGACTCAGACTGTGGGGCAAACCGAAGGAGAAAAAAGAGAGAAGGAAGAGCAGGTTGCTCGATGTGAAGCATATATTGACGGAATGGAAGCAAAGTTGCATGCCTGCCAGGTACTTTCATTTTGTTAGATCTATTTCATTCTGGCCTTTTTATTAATTATCACACTTGCTTTAGAAAAAAAAATATGTAAGAATTGAGGACGTTGTTACTGCCCCCCATGTGCATGAGTCAGTTGTAGGAGGTTTATAGGTTAGCTTATAAATGTAACTGTTGGAAGTTCTTCCTTATGCTTATCTTTTTGTGGTTTTTTCCCCTGTTTTAATTAATTTATGCCTTAGTCAAACTTATGCATTAAATTTTTTAAAACAAATAATTGTGTCATCTGTTAACTCTATTATCTGTTATGAAGAAGATATTTAGTAACGTATAGAATGCCGTGGCAGTAAATTACATTGGTGTGGTTTTAGCATGTAGTGTGTTGCCTAAGTTAGGAGGCTTCTTCCCAGTAATTTTTCATCCACTCTATGATGAGTATGCAAACCTCTATTTGTAAGCAATAAAGCTTTAATTAGTAAACCCAACTAATCCCAGTCTAGGTCTGAATCTGAGAAAGTAACTTGCAAAGTGCAATCAAAACTTATATAAAAGCTTGTGATCCAGTTTGATGCACCAGATTGTATTATGCATTTATTTGTTTGATTATTGATCAGCAATAAAAGAGCAATTCACTGTTTAAAAAAATATATATATATAATAGACCTCAAAGAGGCTAAAATTTGGGAATGCATGTATGAGCTGTTTGTTTGCTGTATTTGTTGCTCATATGTTTGCCAAGGAATCCTGTCATTGCGGGTGTTTTCTCTCCTGTTTTTGGTACGAACATTTATGGATATCTGATATTGTTTCCCGTCTCTTTCTCCCTTTCGCTCTGCAGCAATACATCCACACTCTCGAGGCTTCGCTTCAAGAAGAAATGTCTCGTCATGCCCCATTGTATGGGGCGGGCTTGGAAGCCTTGTCAATGAAAGAGCTGGAGACTCTGGCACGCATTCATGAAGAGGGGCTAAGACAAATTCACTCTCTGCAGCAACGCAGAGGAAGCACTAGTCCCCTTGTAAGCCCTCACGCACTGCCCCATACTCATTCTCATACGCATAGCCATACCCATGGCATATACCCTGGCCCACCTCCTGTGGCTGTTGGACTACCACCATCACTGATACCCAACGGAGTTGGCATCCACAGTAATGGGCATATAAATGGTGGTGCAGCCGGACCCTGGTTTAACCCTAGTTGAAGCGAGAGTATGTAGAAGTGAGCTACTTGTAACGAGAGCAATCCATTGTAAGTGACTGACAACAGTGCCCTTGTCATTCATCTCAGGCTGGCCTGTCGTTTTATCAGTAGCCTTAGTAATTCTATCAAAGTTTTTTTTGTCCTGTCCTTTTTTTTTTTTTTTCGCCATCTTTCACGTTGTCTTTGTGTGGGTTTTGAATCAGTAGGACTCAGTCCCACAATTAATGCCACATTTCGGAGTAACGCCAAATTAATAACAAAAGAAAGGAATACATGGTCCCTAAAAGAAATTCAGGGGACAGATTGGATTGCTCGGAGGTTGAGGGTATATAATTGCTTTCATTTGGCTATCCTTTAGTTTGGGCTTTATTTTATATTTTTGTTTATCTCAATATACTGTAAAGTTTCTGGTACACGAAATTTCACCTTTCTTAATTTTCTATAACGACGACTATGAAAGAACGGTTTCCTATTGCTTTGATTTTGTGCAGAATGAGAGATATTGGGATATATATGTAAAACAGGTGCTGTTAGATGAAGCAAGACGAAGATTTCGTATATATACAAGAATATGGCTTTACGTACATATATTTACAGTGAATATGGAGGACAAAAATACAATGTCTCCGACATTGTGACATTGATTGTTGAATTCAGGGGATCACCAGGACTTGGCGATCAAATAATGGAGATGATATTGTGGGTTATCTTCTCTATCTGCGATTTAAGCAGGTCACCGAGAGAGTAGTGGTGGTAGCTTTGGGAGCTGCCTCATCACCTCGGTTTCCTGAGTGACTTGCAGAGGCAATGGCTCAATCCCTCTCCTCACCGTCTCCACGGCATTGATGTCCACCGCGTTGCCGGAGGCGTCTCGAACGTAGAAAACGTTCACAGCCTGCGCTCCCTCCGTCATCACGTCCGCCCTAACCACCATTAGCCCGTTCTCTCTCAGCAACCTTGTCACGTCCGACAGCAAACCCAGTCGGTCCCTAGTGCAGATCTCCAGCCGAACTCCCTGCGCGCAGGTGATGATCTCAAGTACTGTCATGTCTGATTCCCCCACAAAAACGTATATATGCTAGAGAATTAGTACTGATCATCAGGATCAAATAATCATCGATCGATCTCTTAATCCCCTAAATTATAATATTGGAGATTAATTAGTACGTACTACCTAGTGATTGCATGCATGCATGTTCTTAATTTGTTAGTTAGTTTTGATCTCAAGGCTTTTAAAAACACAAATATATAATTAATTACCTCACAGACCCTTCTCTCTATAGCAGCTTCTAAGCATTTCGTGACTCGTTCTTTCTCGCTCTCTGTGTTCATTGTGCACCCATCCCTGTGCCTGATATAATACTCCTGTAAAATCGCAACCACCCAAAAAATTTCTTTTCGTTCTTTCTTCATGATAAATAATCAGCTTGTAGATCATGCAGATGACCTTGTAACTAATTAATTAAATTTGGTTGAAGTAGAGGGTATATGTACCTGAGAAGTGTAGGGTCCATTGCAGGAGATGGAAGCATGGAAGATGGAATACTGAATGTCCGTGAGCGTACACAAAATGTCGAAGAGTAGCTTGGGCCGATCCTTGCACTCGACGGTGACGACCGAATACCCTTTATCGTTACGCCTCTCTACCGAAACTATAGGTTTCCTCATGACTACCATATAATTGTCAGCTTGATTATTAACATAATTAGTACTATCGTCGTCGACGAGCTGATATTGATCATGCTGTACCCCTAAGTCTCTGTTGGCCAACATGAGCTGGTGCAGCCTCCTTTCCTTGTTGGTGATGGGCCCCTCGCATATTCCTCCTCGTCCAGCGCCGGCGGTCCTGACGTCGCTCGGGCATTTAACGACGTCGGAGGAGCCGAGGACGGCGGAGAGGTGGCCCTCGATGACGGCGAGGCGGGTGGGGTCGTCGAATATGGGGACGTTGTTAATGGAGGAGAGCTCGTCGGAGATGTTCACGATGCAGGCGAGGCGGTCGTTGTGGCTCCACGCGTGTGCCTCCGTCACGTTGCATCGGAGATCGGCCAGCACCGCCCATATCTCTGAGAACAGACCCGGTCGGTTCGCCGCCGTCATCTCTAATGTCGCCGTCGACGTTTCTGGCTGTCGCAACCGGTTGTTGCTCGAGCGCCAGCTTGATGAGCTGCTGCTATTATTCTGCAAAACTCGTAGTGGGGTTTCTTCCTCATGATCATCATCATCTCTCCTTGAATCAATGGCCTAGCAAATTATCAACAAAAATATATTATTGAACAAATTTGTATATATATTATAGAAGCATTAATGTATAAGAGATCAAACAGATCCTCAACAAAACAAACCTTCTGTAAGTGGTCCAGGACTCTACGGTCGGTGAGTTTCTTTCCACGATGATCCTTCACGTGAAAGACTGAGGCAAAACGTTTCAATTTTATGTATGACATAAGTAACCAGACTGATCAGGAAAGCTAGAGAAGAGTACCTCATCATTCTGATTAATTATGTTCAGAAAGAAAAAAGAAAGAATAATTAATTACCATCCATGAACCATCCGGCATCGGAGGAAATGTAGCCTTTGCAGACGTGGAGATCCATTTCTGTCAACACTTGCACCACATTCAAAAGCAGGTCCTGCTTGTTAACGCCGTCCACCTGCATGCAATTATATGATCATGCATTCGCTCCCTAATGATATATGGGACGAGAATTATGTAGACATGATCAATTAATTACCTTCACCACTGTGCATTTCTCGCATGTCTCGTTGTCTACGCAAGCCAGACAACTGCAATATTATATGCAACGAGAAGCTAGAGCTCAGATTCTGGTTCTATTAGTAATTAATTGATCTGGTTAAGAACGAGAATAATTGCATATATTAAGAAGAAGGACAATGTATATAATGCAGATCATCTACCTGGGTCCTTGGATTCTCTCGATCAGATTGTGGTATTCGGGATCGAAGTACGGGGAAGATACAACCTCCATATATATACTGCCAACACGCAAACCTTAAATATGTAATTGGGAATCTGATCATCATGAGAAAATTAATAACATAGTGCAGTAGTCGAATTGATAGAACCTATATAGAAGACGCAAAATAATATATCAATGAGCCGCTTACCCTTTTTCTTTCTTGTTCTAGTGCTGTTTTTAACTCGAGAAGAGAAAGGCGAGAGAAGGTAAATTAAAAAGAGAAATTTATTCCGACGATGAAGTAGTCCCAAGCAAGACCTAAGAGAGAAATGAAGAAGAAGAAGAAGAAGAAGAAGAAGAAGAAGAAGAAGAAGAAGAAGAAGAAGAAGAAGAAGAAGAAGAAGAAGAAGAAGAAGAAGAAGAAGAAGAAGAAGAAGAAGAAGAAGAAGAAGAAGAAGAAGAAGAAGAAGAAGAAGAAGAAGAGAAGAAGAAGAAGAAGGAGAAGAAGAAGCAAGAAGAAGAAGAAGAAGAAGAAGAAGAAGAAGAAGAAGAAGAAGAAGAAGAAGAAGAAGAAGAAGAAGAAGAAGAAGAAGAAGAAGAAGAAGAAGAATATATAAGGTGATCATGAGCTTGATTAATGGGTGCATGGAAGTAAATAGGTGAAGGAGAACGTCATTGACTTAGAAATTAAAAATGGACGGCTACGGAGTGCGAGCACCGGGAGTTCTATATTGGGCATGCATGGAGGAGAGCTAGCTTGAAACAACGGAGCGGCTTTAACATTACATTGATGAGTAGGAGTGACAGACCTCGATCTGCATCTTTTTCGCTCGCGCTTCCCTCAAGTTCAGGAGCTAGCGCCAGACGTACGTTGGCGCGCAGAAGACGACGTACTTGGTATTTTTTTTTCCTTTTTTTTTTGTTCTTCTATGTTTCTCCGGGAACTTCGGCTAGTATAGAAGGGGAGAGAGCCAGCAAAATCGATTCATGGTCACTGCAATTGGTCCACGCGGAATTCTATATATATTGATGGGGCCGTCTAAGTAAAAAATTACAAGATCGAATGATTGGGTCGGGTTCCTGCATTTCCCCTGTCTGTACTCGTCCAATCCCGGCCCCGGCCTGCAAGCATGCCCATAATAATATCATATGGGATCCTTCCTATATTTCATTTTTCTCTTTCTTTTTATTTTATTTTTCCCGTGAATTTTTGTGGGTCAAGGTGATATATATCCACCCCATGTCAGTCCCCTGATGGGCCTTAGGAAAAAAAATGTCACTGCTGCCAATTAATTAGGTGATTGAAATACTTGAGGTATATATTTACCCCATATATTATGATATTTCCCTAATGTTTTTGTAATATTTTACTACTTATCATGGTACTTAATTTGTCAAATATTCAAATATGGTTGGACGCAAGCAGCAAGCCACGAGGGGATTACGTCCAGGAGATTGAATTACTCGGGAATGGGAGCCACGCGGCCTGTACGTGCTGGTAGTCCATGTTGTCTAATCAATCTCTGTACGATCATGTGATGTATGAAAAGTGAAAACCTTAATTTCCATTTCCTTGTCACGTAGGAGAGCAAATACCCCATTAAGCCTGACACTCTAATATTCCATTCCGACGAGGTGTTTGAGAGTTTAATGCGACCATATTAATTAAGTAGAGAGTCTATTATATATATAGACCCAATAATTAATACCCGGCCGTGATCGTATTATGTAGCTAGCTTCGCATTAAACATTCTCTCAGTGCCCACAGCAGTTGATTCAGCAGCGCTTCAATATGCCCCAAAATTAGTTCAATGCATGCCCACGCAGCTCAGTACTACTGAAGTAATTCGCAGTTCATGAAAAGTAGAAACGTGGGGGCCTCTCGACGATATTGAAGAATCCTAATCACCAAAGCGTTATCTATCCTCGAGTGCTTGGAATGCCATATATTCTGTAGTACGTGAAACCAGCTTCCTTTACAACCACACTTTTGAACGTACGTACAAGCAAGAAAAAGTCCCAGCTTATAACAAGGTAGCTTCTCTATAATATTAGACGAGCTGCTAGAGAATAGAAGCAAGTATGCCGACAGATCACATCAAGATGGGTAGCAGAGGTGTTCACGGACTCGCAAAGCTCCAAAGAGCCAGCCTACAGAGGAGGACAAGGATCTGTTCATGGGCGCCAGGCAGGCCATGCAGAGTGTTCTATCCCAATCCCACAAACGTCCTAAACGGATTATGCTGTGACTCTTTTTTCCTCTGCATCCCACATGCACTTTAGCTCATGTTGTAGCTGGATATGGCCACCACATATATAACTTGCTTTTTTTCTCAATATATAGGTATGAAGGTCGTCTCTAGCTATGTGCACATATATAGCTTTCTCATTTTTACGTCCAACGTGCATGTGATTGTAGGGTCAGCATCAATTGATAAACTCAAACTTCACACACACACACACACACACATATATATATATATACACACATACATATATATATATATATATATATATATATATATAGAAGTGTACTCTATACATAATCTTGTCATAGAAGTAATTATATATAATTGTCAAAACAATACATTCAAAAGCCTTAGTTGTTCATTAAATTTAAATTTCAAAGCTCAATCTGAAAACATATTAATTATTGCATATCCAGAAGTAGAACAGTTATAAATATGGGAAGTATAATATATTTGATGACTACCAAAATAATTAATGATGTTGAAGAAGTGCTGAAATGAGCCTTTGTTTTTGAACATTTACATTTACGGACAACAGTACTAATTAATTTGGATGAGGACTGTTCCAAAGTTGGCGCCATTTATGTCTACAGGTGTCTACGTACACAAGTTCCTTGAAGCCACATAGTACTTGAGATGATAAAAAGCATCAGGATCGAACCACGGAATTGACAGTAAATGTCTCCTCTAGCTGTTCAGAATATATAATTAATATTCTACCACAAGTTCGAAGCTGAAGAAGAAGACAATTTTTTTTTTCTTTTGTTTTCAGTGGACCAATGCTGAAGGACCACTTCTGACATCACATGAAAAAAAATTGATGAAATTTATTTTCTTTTGACCATTTTCTCATCGAAAGAAATTACATAAATATACGTACGTAAGAAAGAAATTCTCTTCAACTGGTTCACCCTGTTTTTACTTTTGTACACCTTTTCATTCGGTTTAATTTTAATTTCCCCAATTTCTTATTTAATTAGTATGAAATAAGTTTAATTAATGGTTATTTCTTCGGTTCTATTTTACAGTGGTGACCCTCCACATGTGGGACTTCCTTTAAGGATCTGATCTGTTACAAAAGAAAATTCCGAAGTCATGCATGAGCTGCCATGAAAGAAATTAAACATCGCCAACTAAATAATATAGGTTGGAATTGATGGACATGTTTCAGTAAATTTGGAAGATGAGGCCAAGCTGCAGCAAGATTGAAAGGTAACCTTTCGGCCTTAGTACTGCTTTCACGTGACTGGTTTTAGAGGATCCCCTTCCTGATCTACTCCCAGTACCACTCTATAATAAGAGACTCTTCTCCCCTGCAAGCTCCCGCAGGTGCCACTACTCTATTCAGTACTGCTACAGTTTCTAGTACTGCCACTAGGTAGTGGAGCTGAACTAGTGTGGTTTAGTATGGATTCCTGCAAGATATCAGCTTTGTTGATAATCTGTACGCTCTTCTTCGCTTCTACTACTCCATCAACCTTAGCATGTACCTACTGCAAGACTCCCAAATCGCCAAAGCGGTCAGTTTCTCTCCCTCCGGTGAAGCTTCCTCCGGTGACCCTCCCTCCTGTTACTAAGCTTCCTCCTGTCGCCAAATTACTCCCTCCTGTGACAACTCTTCCTCCTGTGACCCTGCCTCCGGTAACCACTCTTCCTCCTGTGGGTACACTCCCTCCGGTCACCGGACTTCCTCCAGTGGGCACAGTACTCCCTCCTGTGACCCCAATATTGCCTCCCATAACAAAGTTACTTCCTCCTGTGACAACACTTCCTCCTGTCACAAACCTTCCTCCTGTGGGCACACTCCCTCCGGTCACCGGACTTCCTCCTGTGGGAACACTTCCTCCTGTAACCCTCCCTCCTGTGGGCACACTTCCTCCGGTGACCCCAATATTGCCTCCTATAACAAAGTTACTTCCTCCTGTGACCACACTTCCTCCTGTGGGAACACTTCCTCCGGTAACACATCTTCCTCCAGTGACCCTCCCTCCTGTGGGAACACTTCCTCCTGTGGGAACACTTCCTCCTGTGGGAACACTTCCTCCGGTGACTCTACCACCCGTAACTCTACCTCCGGTGACCGGAAAGCCGCCGACAACGAAGCCTGGCTGCAGCCCACCTCCGGCGAAGAAAAAGAAGTGCCCCATCAACACGCTTAAGCTGGGAGCTTGTGTGGATCTCTTGGGAGGTCTTGTCCATGTGGGAGTAGGGGAATCTGTGACCAACACATGCTGCCCGGTCCTGAATGGGCTGGTTGGGCTTGACGCTGCTGTCTGCCTGTGCACCACCATTAAGCTCAAGCTTCTCAATGTCAAAGTCTATGTCCCTCTGGCACTTCAGCTTCTTACCTCCTGTGGCAAGACGGCTCCTCCTGGTTTTACTTGTGCTATTTAAGCCAAGATTTCAGTGAGTATATTCCTTTCACATAATGATCTTCTGTAAAGTACTCCTTGCTGAATGAAGAAGAACCTACTTACATGTAAAAGAATGTAAAAAATTTCAACAGGGTCTATACTTATATGTATGTCTGACGTTCGTCGTTTCCAGTGACTCTCCAGGGAAAATAATTCTGATTTTTCCATTTTGCTGTTTATGCAGGTGAGCTCGTCGGGTTCATATCCGCAAAGAATTAATGTAGGAGATGACGTAATTGAAGACATGATGGGATGTCTGTTGCTTTGTTTATGTTAATTTGCTTTCTGTACATTTGTTCTTAATTTGTGCGACGAATTCTATTTATTTTATGTCTGGTAGTTCCTAGTAGGGGAGTGTGGGAGGATGCCTATTGCTTTTTCTTGCCCTGACTCATTGTCTACACAAGTAAAACCTGTAATTGGAAAGTTCGCTTCTCTCATCTCAGTAAAGCTGTAGTTTCCAGTTCAGAGGCAATTACACTCTACTTCAAAC
Organism: Aristolochia contorta; assembly: GCA_022405105.1. Classification (NCBI taxonomy): domain Eukaryota; kingdom Viridiplantae; phylum Streptophyta; class Magnoliopsida; order Piperales; family Aristolochiaceae; genus Aristolochia; species Aristolochia contorta. The sequence continues at coordinate 4,136,611 of CM039666.1, read as the reverse complement.
ATATGAAATCTTAAAGCCGTTCCTTGTATACATCAACGAAGCGAGGCTCATTTTCCAATAAGATCCCTAGCTAGCTACTACATGTTTTGGAAGCGTGAAGATGCCAAACATGGAGACCTGTAGCAAAGATTAAACCGTCCCTGAATAACGCCGGAATACCGCCCTGCAATTTGGATGCGATGCCCAGAAAATAGAACAGGTATCTTTCAGGCAGTACTGGTGAATACTTTCAATATGGGACATTTCCAGGCTCCCCTCTGAATCCGAAAAAATTGGAATTATATCGGCCAAAAAGGCAGAACCGTTTAGCAGATTCCTGTTAATTTCAAAGATTTTTCGGGTTTTTTTTTATCCTACATTAGGAACCCTGGAAGAGGTAGTAGTGTTCTTTAACAAACAGTGTCTCCCCTAAGGCCTTAAACTAAGTAGGGAAATTACAATAGAAAGGCGGGTTGACCAATACCTTGAATTTAGTTTGTCACTTTATTCAAAACAAATATTGAGGCATGCGAGACAGAACGTGTATAGACTCGTCAATGCAGTTGCCTTGTTTCCTGGATGACTAATGAATGTACTTAATTTCTAATAATTTGAGCACTTACTCTTACGGTTTATCAGAAAGCTTAATAAAAAGATAATTTACAATAGGGTCAGGGTCACTTGAAATTTTCGCTGCAGAGTTCAAGCTGACATCGGTTATAACTAACAAGTAGATTCCATCGGCCTACGAGACAGAATTTGGTGAAACTCATGGAACCTAGAAGAATTACCTGGAAAGTTCAAAATGTACAATGATCCACGGAGCCCGTCATTCACCACTCGTTACCTTTCAACTCTTACAACCATATAACAGGAACAAGAAGCTGAAATTTAGGAATTGTTATAGCATGAAGCATATGTAGGGGTTCAACTAATCAAACATATGTGCTAAATGAACTCGCGTTTACCATAGAGAACCCTAACATTCAAACTCTCCACTTCTCCGGACTGGAAACCTCTACTGAGAAAAAGAGAAAAATCAAACCCTTTAAATAAACAGAAACCTTAAAAAAGTGTGGTTACATAATAAGGTTTCAGGACATACACAATTTAAATTATATAAATCCTTTGCACTATAGAACACTTCCCACCAAGCCCAAATGCTCTTGATATATTGCACTCACTAAATGACATGGAACCGAACATCACAAGGAACACTTTCACCTTATACAAGAGGGAAGAGTGATTCCATGGCAGGCAAAAGCCACTATCACATAAATAATGATTAACAGGAGGACAATCAAAGCAACCCTGCACGAAAGGAAATATTCATTAAGAAACATTAACAGAAACAATGATGTCTACATTCATAAGATGGAATTGAGTTTCATCACTGCCACAGTACTGCAGCTAATATTGCAAACCAAGATATTAGCATCTGCCTTTCTTTCTTACAGTCATGGAGTAACCCATTACTAGCACTTCACACCAACATTTGATGCTCAGGCAATTCTCGATACAGGAGAAATTGCCAACTAAATAAAAGATATTGCATCACTAATTGTATCCACTTCTTGGGTGAAATTTTTCATTCATCATCTTATTAAATTGAAAGTGTTGTTCTCAATTTTCAAAAAACAGTGTCATTTCTCAACAAAAAGTAAAAAAAAAAGAAAGAGCTTGCACACACTTACAGTGAACCTACACTGACCTTCTAAACTTGTACTCGTTAAAAGTATTTGGGTCAATAATCAAATAAATGTTGGTGGTGTTGCCCCCACCACTTACTAAACAAACAAATATTTTAGAGAAGACTCAAGAGAAACTTTTAGAAGCTGACATCACAAAAAGGAAAATTTCTCTTCCTGGCCTATCAATGGCACTAAATTCTCTCTTGCAGACTGGAAAACAATTACCTCTACCACTAGCATGTCTAGCTGGAATCTTATTAAAGAGGGAGCATATGGATTCAGTGGATCATATGTTCCTCTTGCATCCCACCCTTTGAAATCAATGTGCATACTTAAACCTTCTAATTAAGAATCACTTGCCAATCAGACAAGATGCTGTTATTTGGAAAGCAAGCATAAAGTTTCTCACTAGCAGCAAAATCCTTTTTCAATTAGGAAAGGTCCCACATTATCCTTGTTGAAAGGGAAAAAGTTCTACATTGAAAAGTCTTAATAGGGATATAAGATTAACTAGTACACCCCCAAGTGGCTAATCATTACGCAATGGAACCCGATCCAATCTTTAACATGGTGTCAAAGTAAGTTGAGCTTGTTCCCCTAATCCATGTTGTGCTCCCTAGTTCAGTTGTAGGCTCCATGAGGTGAGACCCAATTATTTTAAATTTTTACTAAATTTTTTTTACCATGTCTCAGACCTATTATGTGTAAGCTTGGATGTGATTTGTGTGGGAAAATCTCCCACACTAATAAGTGTTAAGAAAATTAACGGGATATAAAATTGAGCACTAGGCCTCCTAATTGGGTAGTCATTTTGAGATGGAATGAGCTCAATCTTTACAAATCCTAGTGCATTTAAAAGAAAATAAACATGAGAACTTTTGGAGTAAAAGCCACTCAACTCATGAGATTATAATAAGTGTATCAGTAACATACTTTTCCAGTACCTGCAGCTCAAGATTTACTATGAGTAATTTCTCTTATTCCTGTTGGTTGAATAGAATTTGACATCACCATCATCCGGGTATTGTGGAACTCTATCACTCTTTTATTCATTGTTTACTCATGGCATAATTAGGAGGCACCTCGAGATTGTCATGAGGTTAAGAACATTGGTGGTTCCTTCACCATCTCATGGAGTCACACCCAGGTGTAAACTACCTGGCCAATTATCAGCTAGGGGAGGTGAAACCTGACGGCACTGAATTGAGGAAATACCCTTTTGATCATTAGCATTTTTACATTTTATGCTTTCTGGTTATTTTTCATTAATTATCCATGGTTCTATTGATTTACATAGTTTAAGTGGTCTCTTCAGAGCTTTTTTTCTTCAACAACAATATTTTCTTGTTCTATACAAAAACAAAAATTATTACTGTCTGATGGCTTTCTTTTCCAAAATGCTAACTATGAATTACACCTTTTAAAGAATATTTTTAGCAGCATTCTTTTTATAAGTATAAGCAATTCTGCAGTAAGTATATCCCTGAAAGATGGAAATCATTTGGTTTTAACAGGAAAAATTGATAAATAGAGACTTCATATAAATATCATACAGTAAAAGTCATAAAGATGAAATGAACTTTATTCTTACGCATCTTGGAAAAAGGATTTTAAAGAAAGACAGAAAATGATGGGACAGATTTCATCACGTACATGAGCTTAACATTTCTCCACCAAGCTGCATTTTTGAAGCGACGAGCTTGCTTCCGGAAGCGAAACGTGTTTCCTTGCATAGTGGTGGTTTTATCAACAAGCAGTTCTAACCGATCTCCTCTTTCCAGAACCTTGTCAATATTTTCAATCATGACATTCCGAACCTACCAGACATAAAATTCAACCGTCAAAACATTTCTTACAATAGTACCAAAATTTCTCCAATTGGTTAATGAAACTATCAAAAACAGAGCTAACAACACACACATGCAGGTGCACATCTGAAACCTTACTAACAACACACCATACTAGAATGCAAGTTTTAACTAACAATCAGACCTGCCTAAATCCCTCGTCTAAAACACTCTTGAAAAGGAACCCTACATCTGAAACATTATTCTCTATGAAACAATAGAAAAATAGCTGCTCCTTTCTTTACACAGTCCTAGTCACACCAGATAACTAGCCAGGGAGTAAAAAAAGCCAATAGCAAGAGCTATAAGAGATTTATGAAATCATCAGAAGATATTGGAGAGGAACAACGTCCACAGCAATAAGTATTCAATTGCTATATCATAACGAGGATTACCTGATTCATTTCACCTTTCATGCGATTTATTCTATCTGCATTTGGATCGCTTGAATAATAATCCATTTGCTGGCTCAAAACTCTTGAAAATTCATCATTCATAGCGTAAGCAAGAGCAGTATGAACACCCCGACCATATGTCTTCACAAATCTTCCATGGATATCTTCCAAAAATGCAAACGGGATTCTTCCTATAATGTACAGAATAACCATGTCAAATTATGAGAACCTTTAGTAAAGATAGAAGTGCACACTGTTAAATCAGGAAAAATTTATACCAAAATATTTTTTATTTATCTGGGTAATCACATTCTCAGGTAATCATTCGAAAAGATCTTGCATGTCTAATCATAGAAGGTTCGAACAGAGAATGGCCTGTCTCTGTCTGGTTCAAATACGCAGGTCCATATTTTAGAAGGCGTGACTTGGTTAAATAATAACATGTCTACTTCTCGTAGAAAGCAACTAAAGGTTACGATTGTTTAAAATTTGAATCTCTACTCTGAGCCATGTGATGCAAGTACCATTACACATAATAAAAATTCTTCGCCACTGAACAGTTTAATCTCGTACGAGCTTATCAGCAAGGGAAAAGAATGTTGGAGCTCAAATCAACCCAGTCAAAGGTTCTTCTCTGTTTCTAACGAAAGTTGATTTTCTTTGAGACAAGTTTTGCTTCACCTTTTGCATAACCTGCCTCGACAGTTCTAAGTTACAGTGTAAGATATAATTACTTTTTAAAAGGCAGAAGAAGTGAAGAACCCAATGATGCCAGCAGAAACCACGTTTAGTCCCCCTCCCTCGGTGGGTCCTAAGCAGAGAGGTAAGACGAACTAGACATGAAATCACTCCGAGGGCCAAGTCGAATTGTCAGTTTTATTGGTTCATCGAACCTAGATCGGCCAATCTTCCGAGTATATCAGAAACACTTATACTTACAATTGGAGAATCGTCCATTTCCCAGACGGAGCCAATTTTTGAGTACTCTAAATTTCTAATGCAATCAAACAAAATTGAAAAGCAAGAAAGGAGGCCGAAGATTTACTTCCAGCTGAGTCGTCGGCCATACAGAGGACAGTGAGTCCATCTGTGCGCTTGACATGGAAAATATAACGGTCCTGAGAATAGGAGACGTGGCTATCGTTGTTCCCAGGGATTTTCTCCAGTATCTGTCTGGCTATATTGCTGGCGTTGGTCGGAGCCGCGCTGAACTCCGCCAAGACCACCGATCCACGAGCCACCAAGGCGTAGAGAATCGCCATCTCTTTCTTCCCTTCAATGTAATCCAATCCCGATTCTTCCCACCGCCCAAGAACACCAGACGACGACGAGGTATCGACGGCGATCTGGAAATTCCGGTGTCAACGGAAGGAGAAAGGATAAAAGTCCGGGAATTTCTGTTTCCCTCCTCTTCTCGAACCGAGGGAAGACGGAGAAGAGCCTAAAAAACTAAATAAAAAATGATTAACAAAAAAATTATACTTTAAGCGTTTATGATATATCGGAAACAGTGGCATTGGTCATATATAACCACCTTAAAGTAGAAATAGCAATCGAGGGATGTGAATGGTGGTGGGATGGGATCAGCCAAAAAAAAAAACAAAACAAAAACTCCAAGAAGAAAGAAATCAATTAGGGTCCCACCAATGAGAGGCATTATTAAAGGAAAAAGAGAGGCATATATTAATATGATGTGTGACCGCATGCCGACTCACACTTACAGATAAGCACAGCGGTGACCGGCGAATTTTAGTTTTGAAACTTATATAGAAGAAACGAAATATGTCACTCTATTATCAATCCTATTCTTTTCTCATCTTATTTATTACCCTTTTTGTGGGACGAATAATCAGATGATAAAATGAATAATAACATAACTTATAATAATTTATTAATAAGAAGTCTATAGTTTAAAGTCATCGAAAAAATTAAACCATAAAATGAAAAGTATTAAAATAAAAATTATATTTTACGTTAAGGTAAACTTAAGACAAGCATTCTTTGGTAAAATAATCTGTCCCAAGATGAGCGGGAGAACAGAAAACCCTGTAGAAAAATTATCGAGAGCTATATATATAAAGGCTTTTAATAAAGGTCACCGGATAATTTGGAGAGCCACTTCGCCGAGGAAGGGGGAGAGAAATGGCGAGCGGGACTCTGATGAGCTTCAACGCGACGCTCCGTCTAAGCCCCAACACCGTCCCGGCCTCCCGAGGGTGTCGAAACGGGAGCATTCGCGCGGCGGCGGCGGCGCCGTCGTCGTCGTCGGTCTCGGCGAGGTTTGAGAAGCCGTTGGAGGAGGTGTACAACGTGCGAGTGGAGCGAGGCGCGCCGGCGGAGCGACTGGCGGAGCTGGGCGTGTCGCGGTGGTCGACTTGGAAAACAGGCAAGTGCCGGCTGCCGTGGGACTGGCACGTGGATCAGCAGGTGTACATCGTCCAAGGAGAGGTCCGCGTGGTGCCGGACGGAGGCGACGGCGACCGGTATATGCGGTTCGTGGCGGGGGACTTGGTCCGGTACCCTAAGTGGTTCGAGGCCGACCTCTTCTTCAATGGCCCTACGAGGAGCGCTATCGGTACCGCGCTTACGGCGACGACTGAGCAGACCTGCGTCCGGCCTACTGCTTCGGATTTCGACAAAGATGGTGGATGAGAGAGGATAGGGTTTAAGAGTTTTCCGATGCTTCTCAAGAGGGAGAGAGAGAGAGGGTTTAGTTTAGATTTACTGAATTATTAATATTGGAAGGTTCTTGATGATATATTTCATCTCTCAATGGTCGAATTACGATGAAATTTTATCTAATCAGAACAACATTTACCATTTTCACTGATTATGCTACTGAATTCAGTGCTAAATTAGTACTGATTATGCTCCATTTACAGAGATTGAGGTCCCTCTCCTTCATATACACTAATGGCATCTAAGTGAAATCTTCCTGTGACTTTATATATTTTCCTATTCTAAAAATTTAGTAATACAATACAATGGTATATAGACCTATCTTTGCCCGGTTGGCCTCAATCTCCTTATTTGGTCCCGATTAATTTTAATAACAATTAGTTCATAATAGCAAGAAAAATCCAGCCGACCAAACTTTGGTAAGGGACTTGTTAAAGACCACTGTGGAATTAGGAATTCGATCAATATAAATAAAAATATTTGATTAAAGTTCTGATTGTTCCAGAAATTTAAAGAAGTAACAAGTGGCCTCACCATGATTTTGTCTAAAAATCCGTTGGTCCCGCCAGAAAACCGAAGCCACAAAAAATATTTCACAAGTTCTAACGAAAATTTAAAATGTAACTCGGCAATGAAGTGGCTTTTCCCTCCACTCGCTGCTCCTCCCACGCGGACGAATGGCATCTGCTACCCTCTTCTCTTCTATCCATCTCCCCTTCACGGGGTTCAGTGGGAACGTCAGGGGAAGAGGGGCTGCCACGAGAATCGGTAGGCCGAGATTGGTGGTGAAGGCGGTCGTCTCGGAGGATAATGAGGAAAAGGGCAAGGATGACCAGCCGGCTTTCAACCCGTTTGGATTTGTGACTGATAATCCGTCTAGCAAATCGGCGATACAGCTGCCTGAGTCTCCCGCGGAGGATGGAAATGTTGGGCAAATGCTCTATGTGGGTTTTTCACCCAATGTCCGAAAGTTTTTTCAGTTGGTAGACATACGACGTTAGTAAATATGGGGACCTGGGGAATGCTGCTTGGAATATTTTCTTGAATTGTCTTATAATTTTGGCTTGTTACTTGCTATAAATTGACTGGGGTGGACCTGGAGTTTTGATCTGAACTAACAAGTACAGAGCTTTGGTCATCTGCCAAGAGTCCGATCGTTGTGAGCTCATGAAAGTAAATGGTACTATCAGTGGATGATAAAAGAAACCTCTAAGTCAACAATGCATTTTGCTCCATCAAGTAAACTATTACTCTGTGTCAATTTCAACACGGAATATGTTTGTATTTTGTTGGAGATACATCCGTCAAACCAAACTGACAACGCTATTCAATTACCCGAATATAGGTTCCTTTGTAAACGCCTTCATATGTTAGAACCATAAGATGATATTTCTTGATATGGATATCAATCATCTTGTTGTAAATAATTTTAAATTTCAGAGTGCTATGTTGCTTACTACTAGGTCGCCGTTCCATAATCAATAAATGTTCTATTCTCATTCTGGTTTTAGTGTGCAGAGGATTGAAGACAAGGGAAAAGATTATGGTTCTTACGTCCGATCTGGGAAGCTGAGATGGTTCGTCAGAGAAACAGGTACACTGTACTTAAACAATATTTCTTTGAAAACTAGATTCCTCCACTGTATGCTAAAACCGATACTCTTTTGGATGACCAAATCTGCCTATTCAAAGTCCAGGAGCTGGATTAAAGCCTGTTTATACATATTTAGTCTGAGTAGATTAAAGGCCATTCTTTCTAATTGTTAATCCTGAGTACATTAACTTTATATATAGTTTTTTTGCTTTTATTGACACAAAAAAAGGAAATTTGTTTTTCTTTGTAAAGTCACTTTTCATTGTGAACTTTTTCACGTGCTGCATGGTAGACTTGCAGTTTTGTAGCATACAAGCTTCAGTAGTAGATATTAATGCTAGTTTTAATTTTGTTTCTTAAATTTCTTTGCATCTTTTTGAATATCTAACTTGACAGGTGTCTCTGACAGTCGACGTGGCACTATTGTTTTTATTCATGGGGCTCCAACACAGTCTTACAGTTATCGGGTGGTTATGGCTCAGGTGTGGTTGATAATTCTCTTTTTGAACTGCAGAGTGCTACTAATCTATCTGGATTAACTCGACCATGGTGCTAGATATATCACTGCTTTACTGTGGCCATTTATTGTTCTTCTGTTAGTTCCCTCAGAAAGAAAGGGATGATCTCTTAGCAAGTTTTCTCATCAACTTGCATTTTGAGCTCGAGTTTATTGAAGAGAAACAGAGAAAGAGTTCTTTTTATGCGAAATAGTTTATGTCAAGTGCAATATATAGTTGTAACTTTGAATTGAATGTCATAATCTTTTTTATTTTAGATGGCAGATTCTGGTTTCCACTGCATTGCACCTGATTGGATAGGATTTGGTTTTAGTGATAAGCCTCAGCCTGGATATGGATTTTCTTACACAGGTTTGTGCATCTTAAGTATTTTCTTCTTTAGGCTCCAGGAAGTTTCTCTGTCGTCTGGTCAAGGCATTAAGGTTTCTGCATCTTCTGCCTAAAATGCAGAAAAGGAGTTCCATGAAGAGCTCAGCAAGCTTCTTGAAGTGTTGAACATCAAATCTCCATTTTTCCTAGTTGTGCAGGTTGGCAACTCCAGGAAACGTGGCAAGTTTGTTTATAAAATATATAACTTCTAGACTTACGTGGCACATCAAAATTGACTGTTTACATTTCCCAAACTAGTTCAGTTTCTATAGAAATATTAATAAATTATGATGAAGCTTTCAGACATGTTTTGTTTAAGCTAAGTGAATTACTGCAATTAGTGAAGCACTTTTCTATCAGATTCCTGCTGCTGTGAACTGAGAAAGAACCACCTGAGGTTTCTCATTCTTATTATCCTTCCTCTGAATCGGAATTTTATTAGCAAGGATGCTTATTTTGTTGGTCACTTCTAAACATTTATTTTAGGCATTTTTATTGTTCTTTTTGTTGTTACTGCATAATGGTTTTGTTTTTATCTTGTAGGGATTTCTTGTAGGCTCATATGGGTTGACATGGGCACTTAAAAACCCAGACATGGTTGCAAAACTTGTAATTCTCAACAGTCCAGTAACTGCCACATCACCAATTCCAGGATTATTTCAACAGCTAAGGTCCAGACATCCACTTTATACAATTAAATTCGGGATATTGATAAAGGGTCTTGTCAATCTGTGGTGCTGGAGTTGAAAAGAAATCTAAGAAGGTTGAAGTAACATGTATGGGAGTTTGAAGGAGACCCTTAAAAAAAGCATGTGTGAGTGGTCGATTAAAATGGAAGAGAGGGATTCACTTATCTAAATGCGACATGATTTGGGTCAAGGGCCTGATGATGGTGAATCGATGATCACTTCAACTTTAGGACATCGGAAGCAGATTGGAATGATTCCAGAATACTTATACATTATATATATAACATTATAACAAAATTTAAAATTCCTCATATTCATTTTTTCTTTTCAATATAAATAACTTTCAGTGTTTTATATGACTTGGCTTTTGTTTCACTACCTTTTCTTATGAAGCTGATAGTGAACTGTTATGTTATTTCCTTTCAGAATTCCACTCTATGGTGAATTTACTTGCCAAAATGCTGTAATGGCTGAGCGTTTTATTGAAGCAGGTAGCGCGTATGTATCAAGAACATTTCTCATTAGTCACTGTCATGTTCATTTTGTTTTATTTTTCCTTCAGAAAGTAATAAGATGTTGATGACTAAAGAATATTATTGGAGTAAAAGAGTATTATCATGGAATATATAGTTCAGTTCTCAACTTAGAACTCGTTTACCACTGTCCATGGATATGAACTGACAAAATGTTATCAGTAAAAAAATGAGAGCATGAAAGCTTGACTATGATAGAGGAGAACATTTATAAGAGCATTCATGGCTTTGGCAATAGGAAAAAAGAGTATACCTGTATCGCCTATCAGCTTCTTTGCATATGGGTGTGCTTAGAAAATCCATAAATGTGATTGACTTCAACAACACCAAACACAATTTCAAACTGAATTATTTTTCTTGGAAAATTAAAATGAAATCTCTCTTTTAATAATTTAATGATACAGTATGATACTGTCAGCAGTTTTTTTCCTAGGTTGAAGTTAATTTTCTCTTTTGTTACTAATTTAATTGCTCTAAAGTATGATGGGTTAAGGTGTAAACCAAATTTCAGAAGGTAAAAATGGTTTTGAAGGAAAGAGGTTCATCAATTAATATTAGTCGTACTTTTCATTATGTGCTTCAAATTGGTATCTTTGTCATGCTTGTCTTACTGGATATTTTTCTCTTGACAGCTATGTATTGAAGTTGGAAAAAGCTGATGTTTATAGATTACCATATTTATCAAGTAGTGGACCTGGATTTGGTTAGTAATCTTATTACTGACCTCTGAATTGTCACCTAAACTCACGGTTGTTAGGAGTTAAATACAATGAAATTATCTACTTTAGACTATATAAGACTTTTTTTTGGACGGCTAGAGTTCTTATAAAAAAAGCATTTGGTAAAAAATGCTGGCAACTACTTTGATTTGAGAACTTTGACAACAAATCTGGTATTCAGTCTCTGCAGCATCAGGCACTGAATAGCAAGATTCTTTCATTTGTAATTATTAATTTATTGTATTTTAATGACTATTCAGCATTACTTGAAGCTGCAAGGAAAGCTAATTTTAAGGACATATCAAGCCGGATAGCAACTGGATTCTCATCTGAAAGGTATAGAAGATTTTGTGGCTGTAGGTATTATTGAAGTATTGGGATACCTTTATGGAAGGAGCTTTAATCCTATATCTCCTACTTCTCGTTCAATTCACCAACATTGTAGGCATCATTAACAAGACAAGGGAGAATGATTGACATTGAAACCAATCAACTCCTGGCAATGATGAAAGTAAACGAAGTTGATGAAGAACTAGAAAGAGTAATAAAGCCAAAAGGTATTGTGTTAGCTCAAAACAAGTACATGCAGGCAACCTAATAAACAAGACTTTATGGGGCTTTATGGGGATAAGAAGTGGGAAAAGGAGTGAATTTGTTTCTTTCTTCTTAAGGATGGAACTGGAAGAAAATTACAGCAGTAAAATTTGTACTTCAGTTTTCTGACTTTGGGATCATATATGTAAATATGAGCAAGTAAAATCTCCAATGACAAAAAGGATCTAAAATCTCGAATGACACAAAGGATCTATGTACTGATGGACATTAGAGTCCTAGGGCCTTTGGTTCGACATCAACAATGTCTACAAGCCAGCATTTTTAGGTGACACTTTGTACCGTAGTGGTGAAGCAAAATTGTTTATGCCCTACACTTCTTTTGTTCCTTTGAAGCAGTTATGTTTGGATCATATACGAAGTGACTACATACCTAGAAAATAATATGGCGCATCATTATGAACCAACCAAATCCCAAGCTATTTTTAGATGTGTAACTATTTTTCCCATGGTTGCACCCCTTTCATGTGCAGAGAACAGATTGACAAACTGTTGAATAGATAGAGTACATGACAGAGGCTCCTATTGGCTCTGATATCTTATTAACTCTGTCATCTTTCATCCCAGAATGGTCACTTAAAAGATTTATTTTTAACCTTATTAACTGGAAGAGTTTCTAGCAGATTTCATAATAGAGACATTTTTCTGGTGCTACCAGACACATGAGCAAATATTTGTCTAATTCTGAAATTCAAGTTGAAGATCTTTTAATTTCATCTCTTATTTAAATCATGTTTCAAACTTATTATACCTTTAATGTAGATGGCAAAAGCCAATGTTGGTAGCATGGGGAGTATCAGATAAATATTTGCCTCTATCAGTGGCAGAAGAGTTCCAAAAAGTAAACCTAGCTAGCATTCAACTGAAGATGATAGAGGGTGCAGGTCATATGCCTCAGGAGGATTGGTGATTATATAATTCCTCTCGCCCTCTCTTACTCTCTCCTTCTCTTGTTCTCATCCTCTCTATCTCTCTACCTCTCTCGTTCCCTCTCTCTCTCTCTACCCCTGTCCTTCCCTCTCTCCCTCCCTCTCATTTCCATCTGCTCTCTCTTTTTACAAGGTTTATGCATTTTCATTAGACTATATTTTTCCTTAAAGTTTTACCAGTAGTACATGGTGACAGGCCAGAGAAAGTTGTTGACTCTTTGAGAGCATTTCTGTAAATCAAACTTGAAGGTTATAGCACATCGCCAGGTTCGTGCCTTACAATAATATTATAGTTAACGACATTGTCAAGGACTGAATTGTGTCTTCAAGCCAGTTCATTTTGACAGTTCTTACCATAAAGGCTTGCTATGTTAAACAGTTTCAAAGAACCATTGTTTTTATGAAATCTCAGGATAACTTCGGTCCAAAGTAACCCCTGTTAAATCGTGGAAGGTCCCAACAATATTTACTTCCACTTTTGATATGCAGATGACAAGGAAATTCATCCATAACCTCAAGCCAAGCCGATTGGATGCAGCAGGAGAAAAAGGTGTAACTTTCTTGTATGAGGCTATCTGTTTTGTTACACTCAGCAAGTGAAATTAATACTGCTGTTTATATGAAGCTTATCGTAACTCTTCCTCTCAATTGGTGTCTGTTAACAGTTTTACTTTTGGCGTTGGATCAGTTATAATGCAGATGTAGAAGACTGCTGGAGAAATAATAATGTAATGACTTCTGTTTAACTTCATAAGGTGATTTCATTGTCAACCTTCACTTTGCAAGGATTTTGATGCATGAATCCTGGTAATATGACATCCTGTGTAATTTTTTCACTCGTGTCAAATTTGTTGTGGAGGAAATGTAAATTTGCTTCCTGTCATTTGTTGACCAGAGGGGTGATACCAAGTTATTGACCCGCTTCCACCTAAATTTGCTTCATACCAGCTTAATATGGCACGCAGTTAAAAATAGTTATTCACGAAGAGAAATAAAATAGAAATAAAAAATACTATATGATAACTAAAGCCAAATTATTCTAAACTTGATAGAAATCCTGAATTTTATTTTTGTTTTCGTAACTCTTCAATATCAAGTTGGATATTTGAGTACTTTGTCCCCAGTCTACGTAAGTGTTAAGTCAGGTTCCATGGAAACCGTTGCAGGTTTTGCTCCAAGTAGTCCGGCCTTTTCGAAAATATTAAGAGTATATTTTTGCTGACTTATTGTAACACTTCTTCAGATTGAGCAACCTCAATGCCAAGAAAGAATATAAGCGGCCCGAAATCTTTTATTTTGAAGTTGTTGTTTAGAAAACATTTGAGATCGCTGATATCCTTTTCATCATTTCTGTTATCACCATTTCATCGACATAAAAAAGTATTATCATGATTGAATTACCATGAACCTTTGTGAAGAGTGAATAGTCAGCTTTTGATTATTTAAACCCGATTTCTTGAATCATTCACGAAAACCGATAAAACCAGCTACAAGAGGATTGCTTGAGGCCGTAGAGTGATTTATGAAGTCGACAAATAAGATTAGTCTCCTCTTATCGACAATATCCTGGTGGAAATGACATATAAACTTCTTCTTTTAGTTCTCCATGTAGAAAAGCATTCAGGATGTCTATCTGGTGTAAAGACCACTTGTAGATAGCTGCCACAGCCAACAAGCCTCGAACAGAGGTGAGTTTGGCCATAAGAGCAAAAGTGTATGTGTAATCAATGCCTTTGCGTTGGGTGAAGTCTTTTGCCACCAAACAGGCTTTATAGCATTCCATAGTACCATCAGCTTGGTATTTAATTTTGTGGACCCACTTGCAGCCGATGGATCGATGACCGGGAGGCAAAGGTACTAAGGACCATGTGTGGTTTGTTTCAAGTGCCTTAATTTCATCATCCATGGCAGCCCCCATTGTGGATCATGGCCTGCCTATTCATAAGATGCCGGCTAAACTAGCCGAGAGATAGTATACTCAAAATATTGATATGGAGTGGAAAGACTGGAGTAAGAGATGTTCCTTTGCAAAGGATATCGAGTGTAGGACGAGGATTGAAGGAGACTTTGGTGCAAGGCAGCAACATGGTAAGTCTGAAAATCTTAAAGGTAATTCGGGGTTGATGAGGTCGACTCAAACGACAAAGGGCCGAAGGTTGTTCCTGAATGGTGTCGGAAGATGAAGAAATAGGATGATCAGTCGATGGGGATGGCAAAGTAACCTATGCAAGCAAGGGAGTCGGATGGGTAGTTGGATGAGGAAGGTTCAATGATAGGCGACGAATGCGTCAGTGGGGTGGAAAGTGCAGCGACATCGTTACCGCTAGCCGAATGTAAGGGGATGAATCCAAATCAGAGCCAGTTGAATAATCCTGAAGGATGGAATCATGGTGCGGGTCTAAGGGAAAGGAAGTGGTAAAACAGGTGCATCATCTGGATCATTTTCTTAGAGAATGGTGCTATAAGGAAATGAATTTTTTGTTGGACCTAGTGGGTAAGAAAGCAACTAATTAGACAAATAATCAGAAGATAGATAAACACTTTAATTCAACTGCAAGAGGAATTCTAAAAACTTACCAGAATTTTAGTGAAGTGGTTTTTGCTAAACAAGGATTACTAACACATATAGCTACACAATTGAAATTAATCAACAACTCAAGTAATCACTTTAGACATTAACAACATTGAGAGACACTATAAATTCAGAGGCAAATATAATAATACAAAGATGAAACACACAATGAGAATTCAATTAATAGAATACTAAAATACTCTTTCTCTCAAACAACTCTAATTGAAATAAGATAACATAATTTAAGTAAGCAAACAATAGATCCTTAAATCACAACAGAAACATCATCGATTATAGAAGTATCTCAAATTCCAGCATGCTCAACATATAATATTAAACAATTAACTAACCTATTTAAGCAAAGCTACAACTAGAAAATTGCATACAATTAAATTTAAATTACAAAATTACAAAAGCAAAAATAATAATATTTTTAAACTTGAAACACTAAATACACAATGAGGATTGGCAATTTCAGAATTAATATCAATTGTGATTCAACACAACCTACTGTTAATCAATACACTAATCACAGAGGACAAATAATAATCAGATCAGAATTAATAACACTGCTAATGACTTATTTTTAATCACAGCACAAACATATAGCAATTTGATAAATTAAATCAAAATAAAGAACTTATCGGCTGCGGCGTGGAAAATTCCACTGCCTTAAAGACGTTATCGGCGACCACGGTGCAGAGTTACGAGCCGAGCGTCTCCCAAGGATACGCAACACTCTCAGAGGGATGTGCACTCGTTGCTGAGAGGTCGGAGTCGTTCGGGAACCCAGAACAAAGAGGATTTGTGCTTGAAGAAATTTCGCTTGAAGAAGATAGCACGAGATGAGGAGGATGGCAGCGAGAGATGAAGAAGAAGACTGTGAGAGATTAAGAAGACCGTACGGGGTTTTCCGTCTCTTCCGTGAATAACAACAGGAGAAGTTTTGCCGAGAAAGAAGAAGCCGAATCTCTGGTTTTTTCCGTCACTCGGGTTCTTAGGGAACCCTTGTTTTAACCCCAAATCACGAACGGGCAGAAGCCCCGTTCGTGTTATGAGATCCAATTTAATCGGATCTCATTTAATGACTTTAGCGTTTTGAAACGGTAAAGTTAGAAACTGGTATGGGAATCGGGTCCCGACTATTAGTCGGGTCCCGAACCGTCATTTTCCCAACAATACAATTTAAAGACGTTGGTTCATAATTCACCTAATGGGAAAGAAAGAATTAGTAGACTTATCAAAATTAGAATCTTTGGATAGGACAAATTACAAACGGTGGTCCCAAAAGTTGTTAATATTTTTTTAACAACTTGAGGTTGATTACGTGTTATTTTCTGATCATCCCTCTAAGACAAACATGATTGAACCCCCTACTACACCTCAAGTAACACCCCCTTTAGCTCGAACTAAAACTTCAGACATAGAGACAAAGGCTAAATATGAAAAAGACAATAAAATGATTAGGGGTCATTTAATAAATCACATGACAAACAATCTTTTCAACCTGTTTATAAACCATAAATCAGCGAAGGAAATTTGGGAAATTTTGGAGAAGAGAGATGGAGGAGATGATGCTGGAAAGAAAAAATACGTAGTTGGAAAATGGCTTCAATTTCATATGGTTGATAATAAATCAATCATAGAACAAGTGCATGAGTACGAAAACCTAGTCACTAATGTACTCAACGAAGCTATGAAAATGTGTGAGATCCTACAAGCGAATGTTTTATTGGAAAATTCCACTGCCTTAAAGACGTTATTGGCGACCACGGTGCAGAGTCACGAGCCGAGCGTCTCCCAAGGATACGCAGCACTCTTAGAGGGACGTGCACTCGTTGCTGAGAGGTCGGAGTCGTTCGGGAACCCAGAACAAAGAGGATTTGTGCTTGAAGAAGATAGCACGAGATGAGGAGGATGGCAGCGAGAGATGAAGAAGAAGACCGTGAGAGATTAAGAAGACCGTGAGAGATTAAGAAGACCGTACGGGGTTTTCCGTCTCTTCCGTGAAGAACAACAGGAGAAGTTTTGCCGAGAAAGAAGAAGCTGAATCTCTGGTTTTTTCCATCACTCGGGTTCTTGGGGAACCCTTGTTTTAACCCCAAATCACGAACGGGCAGAAGCCCCATTCGTGTTATGAGATCCGATTTAATCGGATCTCATTTAATGACTTTACCGTTTTGAAACGGTAAAGTTAGAAACTGGTATAGGAATCGAGTCCCAACCATTAGTCGGGTCCCGAACCGTCATTTTCCCAACATTTTTTTGGAAGATAACATCCCAGGAGGTAAAGAATTTTGTTTCAACAAGATCATAAACATAGTAGCCTTTCTGTCCAACACGGGAACTGAGAAATATGCACCATCGAGCACGTTAATCAAATTTGTTATCTTGATTAAGATTTGTATCATAACAGAGGCAACCAAACACTCACAAATCAGAATAATTGGGTAAAAATTTGTATAAAAGTTCATAAGGTGATTTTTGAATAAGAGAGGTCTAGGTAGTCGATTGATCAAATAACAAGTTGTCTGAACACTCTCTCCCCAAAAACGTAAAGGAAGATTGGCTTGAAAATGAAGTGCTCGTGCAACGTTCAAAAATTTTCGATGTTTGCGCTCAACTACATTTTGTTGCGGATTATGCGCATTTGTGTTAAAAAATAGTTCCCCGATCACTAAGAAAAGACCTTAAAGAGGTGAATTTCCTCACATTGTTAGCACGTAAAACCTTAATATCTTGACCAAACTGTGGTTTGACCCAAGCAAAAAAAGATTTTAATAAAGTTTGGGTGTTGGATTTGGAAATCTTGAGGTGTACCCAAGTGTAATGAGTAAAGTCTTTGACATTGGTTAGAATATATTTAGCTCCCAAATTAGTATGAGTTTTGTGTGGTCCCCTTAAATGACTATGAATTAAATCAAAAGGTGCATATGTCTATATTAACTAGAAGAAAAGGAAAGACGTGATTGTTTAGTTAGAGGACAGACCTCACAAACATGGTTCGAATAAAAAAGAATCTCTGGAAAAGTTTTGGATAAGTGACGAAGAGGACCAATAGATGGGTGGCCGAGTCGTTTGTGCCAAAGATCATTTGCATGAGTGATGTGATGGATGAGAGGTAGATTGTGATGTGGTTGCAGACAGTATAGGGTGTTGATCTGCTTGCCCAGGTCAATCGTCCTCCTCGTATCCACGTCTTGTACAAGACAATAATCCGAATGAAAGGTTATTGTGCAATTCAAGGCTTGTGTTAACTTACTGACAGATATTAAGTTAACATGAAATCGTGGTATATGCAGAACATTTTCAAGCATCAATGTTGGGGAGAGACGAATAAAACCAATATTTTCAATGCGAATTGTTTTACCAGTAGGTAATCTCACAAAATAATGAAGTGTTTTGCGCGTGTTATGAGTGGGCATGGTTTGTGAGACATGATTTGTGGCTCCACTGTCAACAATCCAATAGGAGATTGCCTTTGGGTCATTTAGTAAAGCATTAAGTTGAGTTGCTTGTACCTGTGGCATCTGCAAACGATGAGTCGTTACCATTAATGTCCTGTAGCACAACGAGGATCTGTTGGTATTCATCTTAAGTAAATATTTGGATTTCTGAACTGTGTCTCCTTCTTCTTCTCAACAGCATTGGTTGATGCAATCTTATTCTTTGGTTTCACATTCTTACCATGCCATTTGTGACCCACGAGAAATCCAATTACATGGTAACATTGCTCAATTAAATGAACGGTTTGTTCATAGTGAGTACAGAATTTATGTTGTGCAAAAGAGGGGTTTCAACGCTGATTGTCACTGCTTGCACCTTGTGGTCGTCCAACGACATGAGCAGGTGGTGGTATGTCTCGAAGGATGGCGACTTCCACTTGCTTTTCTTGTTGTAGGATCAACCTATCTGTTTTGCGTGTGTTTAGAAGTGGACTCATCATCATAATTGCTCCACGAATCTGAGAATAAGACTCATTCAAACCCATTAGAAATTGCATTACCTTTGCCTTTTCTTCTCTAATGACTAGTTTCTTGAGCATGTCACATGTGAAGGCAAGAGGGTCTTGATAAAACTCTAACTCGTCCCAAAGACTTTTGAGTTTGGTGAAGTAGGTTGAGACAGGAAGAAAGCCTTGACGGTATTCGGCAATTTCCAGTCTAATTTCAAAGATTCTTGTCTCGTCTTCTTGAGAAAATCTTTCGTGGAGTTCACTCCCTATTTCTGTCGCCGTGTCTGAGTAGGCAACGCTGCGTGCAATGTCGGGATCGACTGAATTAAGTATTCTTAAAACCACAAGATCATTGCAGGATCGCCAGAGTGGAACTTTTGCGTCCGAGTCTGCTGGTGCCAATATGGGGCCATCAATGCGACCAACTTTATTCTTGGTAGGCTACGACACATCACTCGACTCCATTCTCCATACTTTTGCGTCTGAGTTACATACTGACCAGGATGAGACCTGATGTGTCTGAGTGATGAATGTAAAGGGGATTTAGCAGCATTGTTTCTCTTTTCTCGACATTCATACTTTCACCTCTGATACCCATCACGGTGAATGTGAGAACAATATTGAGTTAGAAGAGGAAGAGCAAGGTCAAACAGGCACCAGATGTTCTAGTGCTCTAATACCATGAACAACAACAAGCAAACAAGTGCTAGAAAAGAGAGCAAGCTAATGAAGAAGGAAGAAACTCAATTGTATTTTCTATGTATATTTGTTGTACAGTGATCAATTTATATACAATTCAGATGATACAATATGTGGAAAAATGACTAGATCCTATAAATCATCACAATTTGTGAGATCTTCACTTGATTCATTCCTTAACAATAACAATATATTCTTTTTAAAATGCTACTTATAAGAATGCACCAATCACTTACATGGATCATCCATAAAGGTGCTAAGAGCAAGCATGGCCTGAGCATTTCTCTTCAAGCAAATAAACCCTTGGGGATGTCATACCTCTCTTATCAGGAAAAATGGTAAGCATATGGGAGAGCCAGGTGGCAGACACAAGGCATGCTTGGGAAACCACTGGGTGTCTTCTGTTTAGGCCTTTTGACAAGGCTGCAAACGCCATGCCATAGTCCGAACTAGCTAGAACAAATGTCATATCCATTTCCAGCCTCCTGTTCTTCTTCCTATTCCAGCATATGAAATTTGAATTTTGTAATAATGTTAGAAGTATAACATAAGCACGTATCACAGTTCTCTCAAAATTATCAAATTGTACACTTAGATACAAAACAATTAGTTACCAAATGATAAAACCTTTTTTAGAATATATCAATTAATCAAATCATAAAGACAAAATTCTTAAACAACTGACGAAGATTTCCAGAGATTCAGTATCAACATTGTTTTGTAGTTCTGCTCATATGTGGGCCTCATAGGCCTTTTAAAATCCAGCATGTTTTAGTATAACGGCTCGAAGGAGGGGTTTGTCCGAAGAAGAGAATCTACATTGGAGTGTCATGATGATTTTTGCAGCACTCAATTGAGTGTTGGGTTGTTCAGTTGCCTCAAGGCATGGGACTAATACATCAATAACCTTTCTTCTACTAAAGTTCAGCTTTCTGGCTTCATCTTGAAGAAAATACACAACTACCTTTAGATTTAAGTAACAATGAAATATTTTTTAGCATAAAAGCAGTTTTAACTAATGTAAAAAATGATGATAGAGACCACGATATCAATTTGTAGCAAGAGGCCAGCATGACAGGGCATTTATCTTTGAGGGCTTTTTTTAGACAAATTTCATAGAAAGCTCTTTCGCCTTTTATAATGCGAAGCAGCTGCTGATTGATTATCCTCCTACACAATTTGATGCCCCCGATGTCACTTAGGAAAGTTTAAAATTGTACTCCAGCATCTACATCTATGAAGCATATCAATACATGGGCAAGTTGAGCCTTATCTGCAATGAGGTTTCTACAATGTTCGACTTCCTCAATGCATTTTAACAAGATTCCAACCGATGAAATTATTTCTTTCCTTAAACCGGATTCAAAGCTACCCTAATGTGTTTGTTATGAAACTACAGTCCTAGCCACTTCGCCGATTTCTCAGAATCTAATCCAACAAAGAACAGAAGTGGTTTTCGGTTTGTTATGGGTGACGATGTGTGCAGAGGGTGCAGCAGCTGATAAGGTGAGGCCTCAATTTGTAAAAGCAAGCCCATGTTCTTAGGTAAGCAATAAATTCTGTAACTCTTCCAGAAGTAGAGGCTCAGTTTGTGCATTAACAGACATACTAAAGGGCTCGTATTCATGACCTAAGCTATTGAGGATAAACAATACAAGGTCTTCTTGATCAAGGGGTTTTCCTGCGGCAGATAAGCTATTGGCGATTGTTTTTGCTTTTTCTAGATACTCTGGAATGGTTTGAGTACCTCGTTTGAGGTTTTGCAGTTCAAGGCGAAGGTGTAATATCCAAGCCTGGAGGTTAGAGGAATACGTACTTTCTAATGTTTGCGACATACTGTGAGCTGTGGGGAGGCCGAGCATTTGGCCTAGGGCAGCAGGAGTCAGTGTGAACAAAATCCAACTTTGGATTATTTGGTCAACCCAAAACCATGCCTCGTAGGCGGGATTGGTTTGTAAGGAAGAACTTTCTGGATCAGGAATTTGCTGGGGTGGAGGCTGAAGATTGCCATTGACAAAACCGATGACACCCTGAGTATGAAGGACGGGTAAAAATTGGGATCGCCAGAGAAGAAAGTTCGTACAGTCTAATTTTAAAGAAACATGGGTTTGAATGTTGGTGACCATGAGTGTGTAGGACCAAGGTGGAAGAAGACGGATCCATAGCGTGGCCAAGGGAATTGGCTGATACCATGTAAAGTAAGAGATTTTGAAAGATAACCCGTTGAATTTTTATTCCATTATGTAGCACAATTTATAGAGTACAATCAAGATGGGTTACATCTAAGAAATATACAGATTTGGTAGGAAATCTCAAAAGGATTGTGATTTGAGAAATCACGGGAGATCACGTTGAAATGTGATCCGAGATGATAGAGGATTGGAGAGATCATGGGAGATCACTTCCCTGCCAACGTTCTTCACGGGATCTTGAGAAGCTTTCCTTCTCTCGCTCCAGCTAGATCTTTCCGTATGCTCTGTTCGTCTTCGGACACGAGGATTAGATGTTCCGACGTTAACTTCGGCAATATGCTTTCTCGCGGGTATTTATAGTTTGCATTCGTTTGTCGGATGAAACGTCCTCCAACGGCTGGCTCAGGTGTTGAAGGGGTGGCTTTCGTAATTTTAATCGTAATGTCAGGGATTACTGAGAAACAAAAGTTTAGAAATGAACCGGCAACCTACCTAGATAATGGAATTTGAATTAGAGCCGAAATTCACAACCTTAACGCCTTAATTAGATGCTGTTGGAGATGCTGTTCAAAGAGAATTTAAAGTCCTTGACTAATTTTCTCTTATTAGTAGATGCTGTTGGAGATTTCAATGTTTCATAGTTTAAACTATTGCGAATTCAGAAGAAATTTATATGTATTTTATTTTTATGTAAAAATTATACTTTAATATCAAATAAATACAAATTCGATTACATATCTACAGCTCCCGTGACGAACAGTCTCACCATACGTGTATCACCATACGTAACCTCTATTAAATCTTGGAAGGTCCCAAGAATAGCTACTTCAACTTTTGATATGCAGATGACAAGGAAATTCATCAACAACCTCAAGCCAAGCCGATTGGATGCGGTAGGAGAAAAAGGTGTAACCTTCTTGTATGAGGCTATCCGTTTTGGTACACTCAGCAAGTGAAATTAATACTGCTATTTATATGAAGCTTATCATAACTCTTCGACTCAATTGGTATATGCTAACAGTTTTACTTTTGGCGTTGGATCAGTTTTAATGTAGATGTAATGACTGCTGGAGAATTAATAATGTAATGACTTCTGGAGAATTAATAATGTAATGACTTCTGGAGAATTAATAATGTAATGACTTCTGGAGAATTAACAATGTAATGACTTCTGGAGAATTAATAATGTAATGACTTCTTTTAACTTCATGAGGTGATTTCATTGTCAGCCTTCATTTTGCAGTGATGCGAAGGATTTTGATGCATGAATCCTGATAATATGACCTCTATTGAGTAATTTTTTCTCTCTAGTGTCAAATTTGTTCTAGAGGTAATGTAAATATGCTTCCTGTCAAACTGATTCATAGGGAATTAAACCTGTAGATAATATTAAGATCATTTATGTTCCAGGATTCTGCCATTCCAATGATAGAAAATACCCGAAATTCTTCACTTTAGAAAGTAATAAGCGAGCCATATGAGTTAGCATCTTCAACTAATCAATTGCCGGTCGGTTCTTATCATCCGGGTTCGCAATTAGTGTAGATCCCCCTCATGTATTGCCTATAAAAGGAGAACAGTTGTCCAGAATCCAGAGTGCAGAGTGCAAAATTAACCTTCCTTGTACACCAAACCATAAAATCCTCCTTTAGAACAAGGTTGACTCTCAAACTCAAAGCAACCCATGTTTAGGTGGGGCTCTAAATATATGTCACGCAGACAACATCATCCCCCTTAGATTGGCAACACTCGCTTTATCATCTGAAGTGCAGTCTGCTTTGACCAAAACACTTGGCACAGGTGCAAACACCTGCATTATAGAAATACGAATCCTTAAAGCTTGATCAGAAGGCTCCATACCAGCTTGATATGGCACGCAGTTAAGAATAGTTATTAACACAGAAATAAAACAGAAATAAAAAATACTATACCAAAACTAAAGCCAAAGCATAATTTTTGTTTTAGAAAGATAATGCGTTCTAAAGGAAATACAGAGCACTCTCCTTTATTCTTTTTTACTTTATATTACGACTGTCATACCCTTGATACCTTATTCCCCAGTTCGTGGAAACAATCCAAGCTTTACTTCAACAAGCCACTGTAAGTTTAAATTCCACGATTTACAGCAATGGCAATGCATCCATACATTCCCTTTCAGCCGGCCAATTCTCCCTCGAGTAAATGATACACCTTAAAAAATTGGTCCCTCGCTAGGAACCATGTGAGAACTACCCACATGGAACTAATTTTAAACTATTCAGCAAATAAATAGCATTAAAACCATTAGATAAAATAACAACATAAAGCAGAGCTCTTCTATTCCCATAAGATTACGATATCACATACATTTCTGGTGAAGATGATGAACAATATAAATATAAGAACTTGTATCTGTTATCAAATGTCGAGGTAGTCGAGATTGACAAAGTTTGCCGAGTTCTGAATGAGTTCTTTCCGGGCATCAACCTGTAATAAAGTACAAAAGTGCATACGCAGCTTAATGATATCAGAAAATGCTCCCTGTACCGATAGAGATGCAGGTTATGTAAGTTGTAAAGGAGTACTCCTTTCAGAGGCTACAACTTTTTTTTTTTTTCCCAAAACACAGAAAGAAAAGAACAGATTCACTTACCCGAGACCCCATTAGGGAAGAAAACACAACATTTGCTTCTGCAGCATCTTCAACAATTAATTTCTTCAGAAGTCTTCTAGTGGGATCCATTGTGGTTTCCCAGAGCTGTGCTGGCATCATCTCTCCCAGACCTTGGATTCCAAAGTGCAAAAGAAACAGGAATAAAGGAAAATAACACTTCTGATGCATAACACTTAAATAATCCAGATTTCATGGTGAGATTTGTTCACACACTGCAATCTATATTTATCCCATCAATGGAGTTTTGTTCACCAAACAGAAAGTACATCTCACGAACATTGACCCAGAGATGGCACAGAGAGATGTTTGTAAAAAATCGACTTCACTAACGTCCACAAGATACTTGAATTGCATTAATTATTTTCATTAATCAAGCAAAATAACTTCTTTTTAATTGGAAATCTGGCCACAACTATGTACCTTTAAAGCGTTGTATAGAATAGGAAGCATTGGAAGGGAATATATTTTGCAGGCGTTTAAGTTCCACCTCGTTGTAACAGTAATGGATCTGCTTGCCTCGTTCAACCTGAGTAACCCAGGGTGACAGGGAATTAGAATATCGACCCACTAGAAGAATTTTGACATCTAAAGTTTAACCAAAGGCAAACCTAACCCAAACCCAACCACCAAAAAAGAACCAAAAACAATAAAACAAAAAATGTGTTTGACAACCAATATGAACCTTATAAAGAGGAGGAACACCAACATAGATGCAACCCTCATCAAATAGTGCTTTCTGCAGAAGAGAAGCATAAAATCCATCAGTCAGACAGTCTAAAAATAATATAAGTAACAGAAGCGTCATTATTTACTTTGAAAGTGGAAGAGGAAGAAATTTTATTAGCAAGCAAGAAACCAAAACAAAACAAACCTTCAAGGAGCACAAAGCAAACAAGATGTATCACCAAAATACAGACCCCAAGCAATCAACTCAACAAATACACTCCCAAAACATTGATTATATGACTAACATCACAAATCATTAAGTAACAAAGCTTCAAGCTACCTGGTATCTGTAGAAAAATGTAAGAAGAAGTGTACGGATGTGAGCACCATCTACATCAGCATCAGTTAGAATGATTATTTTATGATAACGAAGAGCTTCTTTCTTAAAATCCTCTCCCTGTAATGGCACAGAAAAGGAAAAACAAACACCACAGCAAGCACTAATAACCCTCAGAAACTGGAGAAAGGTCTCTCAAAAATGACTAGTCAAAGAAATACTAACCTTCACACCAAGCCCAAGAGCAAGTATTAGATTTTGAATTTCCTCGTTTTTATACATGGCAGCTTCATCTCGACGCTCAATATTGAGAATTTTACCACGCAAGGGTAATATGGCCTACATTGAACACCAATAACCACTTAGAGTAGTTCTAATGAATGCAGAAATCTCCTTTTATCTTCTTACTTTAAAAAGAACTGCATCCTCCACATAAAACTTTTACATCTGCATGAAAAGTCAAGAGGTAACTGCTTACTACATCTTCGTTAATTAAAAGACATAGATGAAAGGACTATTCTCACGAATAGAGACGAAAGAGAGTGCTGGAAGAAAAACTGGAAAGAACTTTTTGAACCAGTTTTTGGGAACCATAAAAAATTGGCGAGCTCACAGCATGGATTCAAAGTCGTTGGGGGCTTTCGTATGTGCGAAAACTTCCTTCTTGAGGCGGAGGCGAATGGCTCGTGATTGCTCGAGATGAAGAGACTTATGTAAACTACTCACATGGAGTCCTGACGACTCCATTCCTTCTTTGGGGAGCCACGGACCTGGGAGCCGAACAACCCAACTGGTCCACTTGTTGTGTGGCTCCAAATTTGGGGCATACCCCGAACTGTGGGAGAAAGAAGCAATGGAACTGTTGGCCAGGAATTTGGTGCATTCTTTGGAGGTGGAGGAGGAATCATTGACAGGGCAAAACATGTACATGCGAGAGCCAAAGTTCGCCCTCACAAATGGCCCATAGAGGAACAATGGGACGGAGCTGGAATTCGAAGGACAGGTCTTTGCGATCCTTTTGAAGCCGAGGATTTCTACCCACCTTTCCAGTATCGTTTCCAGCCGGCCGGGAGGAGGAAGGCGATGAACAGGGCACGGGTCAGTAACTCGGGCCGACTCTATAATGGAACGATTCGACTCGGCACGTCTCGGCGAGTCGACTCGGCGCGACTCGGCCGAGTTGACTCGGTCTCACTCGGTCCGTGGGGAAGTTTGACCCTAAACGAAGAGTTGCCTCAAGAGCCTACTATCCCCACCAATGCTGCATCAACAGAGGTGCAAAGGGCAGCAAATATAGTTGAACAAATTTCTGATCTGGTACCGCAACTTGCTGCTGCTGCATATGATGGAGCTAATGAGGTACCTCTCATTTTAAACTCGGAACCGGTGGTTTCACACTGCCCCCATCCATCTCCTCCACCTCCTCTAGTTGCCCACAACCTTCCCCAAATTCCTGACACAAACATTTCTGTCCAACAACACACCCCAGCAACCAGTATCCAGGATAATTTCTCATTTCTCCCCCATAATCAGAACCTTCACACTCATGATCCCATTCCTCTCACCAATTTAAACAGTCCTCCCACTGTCTATTCAAGAAGGGAAACACCCCGTTCGCAACCTTGTGAGCCACTAATTCATAATTCTCCTACTTCTGTCAATGGCAACTGTATTTATGACAGGGATGTTGTGTTGACAAAATCCATTGAAGTCCAGCAAAAAGGAAAGGAGCCAACAATCTCTTGGGTAGAATTTCTGCAGAAAATAAGGAACAATATTTCTGAAAATGATTATGCCGAAGCCCTTACAATGACCACTAGATTTGATACAATGGAGATGGAAAAAGAAATGTTGGGGTGTCCGAGACTGGTCCTCCATTGATCAACCCAGTGGAGGAAGAAAAAGAAGTTTGTGAGGCAAGAAGAGTTACTAGAGGAAGGGGGAAGGAATTGCAGCACAAAATAGGGGAAGAAATGATCATTATGTCATGGAATGTTAGGAGTGCAAGTATGAATAAAAGGATTGTGATAAGGAATAATATTTTGAGGAGTAAGGCCCACCTTGTTATCTTTCAAGAAACTAAGATGGGAGATATGCGGGAGTCCATTGTCAAGAGCTGGTCCATTTTCAGTCAGTAAACCCAAATGGCATTCTCTAAATGCCACAGTGCACGGACTGGAGGAATATTGGTTGTTTGGGACCCTGCCATGTTGTTGTGCACAATGTTAATGTTGGAATTTACTTCATCTCCATGGAAATTATGGATCTAGCAAATGGTATAACCTGTTATATTGGTGGTATTTATGGGCGAAACACGTATAGTGACAGTGATCAATATTTTGGGATGAATTGCTGAATCTCACTTCACAAATGGAATAAGCCGTGGCTCATGGGAGGGACTTTAATGCTATAAAGGCGACAAATGAAAAACTTCCTCACGCTAGTACTATCACTACTACAATGAGGAAATTTGGAGATTTTTGCAAGACTCTCGGGGCTATCGACGCACTGCATCTGGAAAAGCATATACTTGGAGTAATAATAGAAGCAGACAGACACCCTATCTCGCTTGATAGATTCCTCTGTTCTAATGAATGGCTTGATGTTTACCGGATACAGGCTGTAGGGTGTTGGGTAAGACTATATCTGATCATTGGCCTATTTTACTTGACACAAAGGCTGAAAGTTGGGGGAATCCTTTCAGATTTGAAAATCATTGGATTAACGACAAAATGTTTATAGCACATGTGGGTACTTGGTGGGATAGCTTTTTTTGATGATGGGCCAATTGGGGGCAGGCTATTTCGAAAATTCAAGCTACTAAAACAGCAACTTCAAGCATGGTCAAAGATTAATGGGGCACATTTAGTGGCAAAAAGAGGAGTTACTGGGGCAGATTGAGAACCTTGATCACATGGAAGAGGAGAGATTTTTAAATGATGATGAGAGGGCTGCAAGAATCTCAGCAATGAGAGGAGTTTAATACTATTGTGAAAGGGATGCTATTAAATGGAAACAACGGCTCGATATGGGTGGCTAATGGAAGGGATGGTAACACAAAGTTCTTTCACTCAATTGCATCCCACAGATGGAGAGTAAAGCAGGATATGTTCTTTAAACATCAATGGCAATATCTCAACGAGATAAGGCTATAATGTAGTTCAATCACTTGCTGAAGTGCTTGGTTGTAGGATTGGCACATTGCCGACTACTACCTTGGACTTCCATTATTCATCGAAAGCACCAAAAACCTTATGGAACAATGTGCTTGAAAAACTCAATGGAAGACTCAAAACATGGCAAGGAAAACTTTTATCCAAGGCGGGTAGGCTTACCCTTATTAAGGCCTGCCTATTGGGTATACCGACATACTACCTCTCCTTCATGCATTGTCCTATCTCGGTGGCAAATGCCATGGAAAAATAATGAGATGTTTCTTATGGTTCTGGGTCTGCTGAAAAATCGAAACTACATCTTATAAATTGGGAGGAGGTTTGCCAAGCACGTGATGTTGGGGGACTTGGAATCCGGAGGCTTAAATACATGAATGAGGCACTTCTAGTCAAGTGGATTTGGAAGCTCAATGGCCCTCATCAAATGACATGGAAGAACTTGGTTGTCAATGCTCTTGATGGCAACAACAATAATTGGTGGATGGAGGCTCCTCATACCAGAAATCTTTCTCCAGTATGGAAAAGGATTGTTAAACTCATGTCTTTCTTCCGGCAGCATGTAGCTCTACAGCCTGGGAAAGGGGATAAGACGTTATTTTGGAATGATTTATGGATTGGTGATTCACCCTTGGCCGAGAGGTATCCAAGGATTTTCTTGCTTGCCAGAAATCAGAATTGCACAATTTGGATTTGGCTCTAGAGGGCAACTAAATGACATCAATTGGACTTGACCCTCAAAGAAGATTAAATGATATTGAAGCCCTTGACATCTCCATGCTATTAGAAGAGCGGGGGCTCTTACCTTCGTAGAGACCAGAGGACGGATGCATTAATTTGGAGGCCACATCGATGGGTCCTACCTTGTGAAATCAGGGTATTTTCGCTTCACCGACCGGGGACGACCACCCCACCATGCGGACTCTTGCATGGAAGGCTGTCTGCCCGAAGAAACAACTATTTTTTAGCTGGTGTTGCATAAGGAGAAACTTCCCACTAGAGATCTACTACTCGGGAGGGGATGCAGCTACAAACTACAAATTGTCCACTTTGTAATGAAGTGCAAGAATCGGTTAATCATCTTATTATGCAATGTTCCTACAGCTGGAGAGTTTGGATTTTTTTACGAGAAAATTCCATGTGGACTTAGTGATGCCTCAGAACCTCTATTCTCTTGCCAAGCTTGGGGCCTCTCTTGATGCATCGGATAAAGGAAAATTAATGTTTAATTCATATGTAAGGCTTCATTAAAGTGGCTAATTTGGAAGGAAAGAAATCAGAGAGTTTTTCACAATGTAGCAAAGGACTGGTATGATTTATGTCATGCAATCCTCCACATATCCTTTCTTGGCTGAAACTACAGGTTGCATTCCAAAATGTGGCCTGTAATACAATTTGGGTTTCTTGGGTAGAGCATGCAAAGGATCATGAAAACGCATGCCTAAAATTCAGAAATGGATGCCTCCACCTCTACACTCTTATACAATACACCTTGTACAGACGTTTCACCTGCATTAAGAACTCCAGTAAATTGAACACTTTCTCTTATGTTCTTTAGAAATTTTTTAATACAATTTATTGTATTTACGACAGAAGCTCAACAAAGAGTAACAAATTCACCAAGGTAAAATGAAAATCCTAAATTCCATTGACCAGGACACATTGTGGCAAAATCACTATTCAATTACAAACTGACTTATGTATTCCCTATTTGTTCACATACATCCCCCTCTTTCCCTCTCATTCTCATTAATATCCTCCCTGTGTGATGCTTGCTATACAATAAAAAGAGTATAATTATTCTGTGACTAAAGTTAGAGACTCTTTTAACATTATAAGCTCAAAGAGGAGAGCAAACAAGAGTGTAATTACTCTATAAAAACAAAAGATTAAGCCAGATAATTATATTACTGACTGAACAGAAAAGCTACAATTTAAGACAAAGGAAAAGATTGCAATTGAATTATATAAATTAGCACATAAATTTGCAGCAATTGTATTTCAGTCACTTTCGAAAAAAAACACTAATTAGAAAACAACATTAAAGCAGCACTAAAAACTAGTGGAAATTTCACCTGAAAACGCCGATCACGACCTTGCTTTGCACTGCCACCAGCTGAATCTCCTTCAACAATAAAAATCTCTGTAAATCAAATGAAGCTATCACTCAGAAGCAGCATTTGTGGACCACCCTATAAGAACATGTTATACCATAAAATTTGTTTCAACGGCATTTAGGTCTTTATCTGGTTAGGAGGAAGTAAAACAAAAGAAACAAAAACAATGAGGGTTTCTAAACATAAAAGCCTTCTTTTCTTCTCACGGTGTCACAAAGGGAAGTAGAAAAATCACCCTTCATTTAATAGAAACACTGGGGATTAAACAAGCCAGGTCCACATGAACCAATGAAAAAAAAAAAAAAAACAAAGCATACCACATTCTTCAGGATTTGAAGATGAACAATCAGCTAGCTTGCCGGGAAGAGAAGATGATTTCAAGACACCTTTTGTTCTCACCAACTCTCTTGCTCTCTTGGCTGCTAAAGCTGCCTAGATGAGGAAAAGAATTTTTTAAATTCTCAAACCAAAATTCCTCACAGAATGCTAGGTGATAAAAAATCTTCAAATGAATAAGTGATTTGCAACTTTTACAGAAAATAAATATATGCAATACCTTGAGAGCATTTAGAGACTTAGAAAGAACTAGATCCAAAACATCAGGGTGTAGCTCTAAGTACTCGGTCAAACTCTCCTGAACACTCTGATCTACCACCCTTCGAACCTCAGGATTTCCTAAACGTGTCTGTGTAAAATGAAAAGATATTCATCTTCGTCACATAGCAAAAAAATGCAGAGTTACTGATGACCTAAAGACAAAAATGACAAAAGAAATTGAACCTTCGTTTGTCCTTCAAACTCTGGGTTCGGAACCTTGACTGAGATAACACATGTTAGCCCTTCCCTCACATGTTCTCCACTCAAGCTGACGTCCTTCTCCTGTGATTGGTAAATTAAGAACTTTTCCACAAAAATCTAATGTTAGTCCCTATCAATCACAATCTAGATCAACCTTCATAATCTTGGACTTCTTCCCAAGGTTGTTGATGGTTCTTGTCAATGATGCCTTCAAACCATCTATATGTGTACCACCATCAACTGTCCGAATGCTATTTGCATATCCAAGTAATGTGTCTGTATATGCATCCGAGCACCTAACAAAGACAGCAACTTAGACAAGTACAACACCCAACAAGTTCTAAGCCAAAAAAATAACAACTAAGTTCTTAAAATATATTTTACATAATCCATTTAAAAGTGGCAATAAAAAAAGAGAAAACTTTTTGCTAGCTAAATATAAGTGAAGAATATTAGTGTTGAAGTAAAAGTCTACTCCCATGGAGAAAGAAATATTAACTTAAGAACTTAATATGTCACAAACAATCCCAGAAAATAAAAAAGGTTAGCTGATTCCAACAGAAGAGTGAAAGGGAAGGGTACTTTACCACTGAAGAGCAACATCAACAGTAATGCCATCTGTTACTTTCCTAAAAGACACTGGCTCATGAAGAGGTTTCTGCAACATAAAAAGAGTTTCATTTTTCTCTCTCACTCATTTCCAAGAATAAAAGATAAATAAAAAATTTCTTATGATAACTAAAAAGCAAGCACCCTTACAAATGAGCTGTTATTAACCAAGCAAACCCTATATCTTCACAATCAAAAGCATTTTGAATAAGTTTCAAAAGAAAATCCGAATAAAATGATCAGATCAACAATAGCATTTAACAAATTAATGTGGTTCCATTACAAAGATTATGGTAGTGTCAGAGAGCCAAGCGTAAAAGAATCGTCAGGTTGCAATACAATGAAAAATTGTCATACCTTGTCAGTATTTAACCATTTCACATATTCAACCAAGCCACCAGCATAACAGTACTCATTGTATAGTAGCTTCGCTGGATCCTTGTCCTCCTTTTTGAGAGTAATAGCCAGCTGTCATATGAAAGATGCAGATCTTTGAGGATATGACATGATATGAAAGTAAACCACAACTATAAAAATAAAACTCATTTAGATTTAAGTAAGAACAATAAGTATGTAAAAGATTTGTCATTAGAAACAACTTTGGCTATAAAAGAGGATAATGCAAACAGAATTAAGGGGATCAGAAAGCACAGACAACCACAAAACTGTAATAAAGATACTACCATCCTCTAAAGGACATTGAGGTGCATAGTCCCAAATACGTCGAAGAATTGAGTGAAGAGTATAAACCCATGAATTTATAACAAATTGCTAGTGCATGAATCTCTTTGACGTTGTTTGGCAATGTTAAGGGAGATACTTTTTCCCTGACTCCAGATAATGAAAAAGGCTGCTAACCCCAACTGAGGAGAAGAAATAATGCTGCAGAAGTTTCAGTCATGGAACATCGCCCAAGATACCACCATCATGGAGCACAATGCAAAGTGATCCATCATTGGATAACTCCACCAGTCGTGCCTTGAATACCTCAGCCTTAACCAGCCAACCAGGTATTCATAGACACACTGGTGTCAAAATTAAGCATTGCATAACCATTTGCAATAAGACAACACATACCAAATGCATGGTAGCTTGAAAGACTTAAAAAAGGATAAACAAAAAAAGCTAATTTTTCACAATAAAAAGTTGAATCCACAGTTAAGCTCAAGTTCCATATTAAGCAACTTATGCCACAGAAAAAATGTCTCTATCTTCTGGAAATGTTACAAATACATCAGCTATTTGACCACAAGAATTCCAAACAAAAAGGGTGGTCGATGACTATTCCCATACTTATTGGATGTGCACGCTGAAATACTTTCATGGACACACTACAGAATCTTTGAACAAGTAGACTTACAAGGAACACAAAAAGCTTGATACCATAACATCTGACAAGGAAAACAAACTCCAAAAAAAAACACAAGCAAAGAGCTGCAAAGAACTAAGACCCAAACATTCAGACTGTGATGCATGTGGCAGACCTAGAGATACATATGAACTATTCACCACCAAGAATATAAAACAACATAAGACTGAAATTGCTTACCTCGGGGTTCAAAAAAGCCAGCTCTCTTATACGTCCAGCTATCGTGTTGTAGTCAAACTCAATGGATGATGTGAACACTGAATCAAATGATGGTAAATAAACACCGTACACGAGAATTTCAAAAAAAGCATATTATCTCTAGTATCATTTAAGATGGTCAAAGCAGTACAAACTTCTTAAGTAAAGAAAGAGCATGCCCACTACCAAGGAACTGTCATGAGTAGACAAAACTTTGACGAAGGGAACAACAACACACCCTCATGATCAGGCAAGAATCTTATACATGTCCCTTGAAAAGAGATTGATTCTGAAGGGAGCATGTGACAGATCATATTTGTTACAGGTTTTCCACAAGAAAAGTTCTGCTGATACTCCTTTCCGTCCCTCCAAACTGTAACCTCTAATGCCTGCATATAAAAGAATAATGAAGTTAGATCTAACAAAAAAAATATAGCTCTTTACATCTGTCACCCAGATGAAAAAATCATGAAAACTACACCGTATCACCCTTCACTAGACAACACAATCCATTATTATCAAATTACTTAATTGCCAGTAGAATGTTTGTCTCTCAAAATCTCACATCTCAGTTTGCTTGGTAGCATCCAACTAAAAGAAGTGAGAAAGAAAATCAAACAGGTCTTAGAACTAAGAAAATAATTTTAAACCAAATCACTAGGCCATACATGCCATTCATTTAAAATCTGAGCACAGGAAATTTGACACAGTAAAAAGGAGGCAAATATGCACCTCAGATAAGGCATTAACAACAGATAAGCCCACACCATGCAACCCCCCAGCAACATTATAACCACTGCTAGAGCCTCCAAACTTCCCTCCTGCATGCAGAACCTACATGATCAAAGAGGATTAAAAACGATAGCTAGTAATAAAACTTTAAATTTGTTAATCATAAAGCTATTAAAATAGACAACAAAGGGGATTTCCACAGCTACAAATTTCACAAAGCTAACATGCATTTCATCAAATACAAATAATGGTGGTTCAATACTCAATCAACAATTTCTACTGCAGGCTCCCCTCTCCCTCCTCTGCAACAGAGTTTTTTTTTTTTTTGAAACAGTGATAGACTTTTATAGATTCTTCCAGTTTTCTTACATCAGTACATAGTATACATATATTATATTAAGAGCATACTGTTACAAAACTAGGGAACTTTGCAACATAGTTTAAAGAGGCAAAATTTCCCCCTTCAGATTTTCCAGGTGAACCATTATGACCCGACCCAACTACTTTTCTAGGTTAATTGTTGAGTGAAGTCTTATAACACTGTATCCGATATCATTCTTAGACAAGATTTTATATTCTTTATATGCAAGATGATGATGCCAAAATCACCAAGAAGATTTAGCATCTGGAACAAAATGACCAATTATAAAATCATATAATTTTGCAAAAAGGCTAGTAAAAAATTCTAGAATACAACTTTCAAAAAAAAAATCTAGTATAAATTGCAAGATTGTGTATTCAACAATTAGAGAAGGAAAAAATGAAATGTCCACTACAAAAGAAAATGAGACATGCAACTCTACCGTCAAAACAGTTTCCAAAGAAGATTTCTTTGTACTGGGGTGCAAGTCTGTCGGAATCTGCAAACAAAAATAAAATTAATCAAACAGGAGTAAACATTAAAATGAGAGTAAAAATATGTACATCATATAATGATGACACAAGAACAGGAACTTAACTGTATGAATTACGAGGAAATATTGATCAAATGATGATTTAAAAGAGAATATACAGAACCACCTTCCTCCCAAAAAATAAATAAATAAAATAAAAATAAAAATAGAAGATAACATAAACAAGATTGATCACAAAAAGGATAATGTTTTGTGTTCTACTTTGCATTCATGAAGACGAAAACGTACGACTTATTTTTAGCATCTATTCAAAAATCCAACTACCATAACCAGGGGAAACCCTGGTCCAGCTGGCTTCGGTGGAGCCTTCAGGGACCACAATGGACATGCCATTTTAACCTATGCGGGTCCCCTACCAAATACGGATTTGGTAGAAGCAGAAACTGTTGCAATGTTACAAGGCCTGAAAACTTTTCAGGAAAGGTTAAATGGGGCCTTGATAGTGGAAGGAGATTGCCTAAACGTAATACGGTGGTGCAACAAAGCCTCCCAGCCCCTCTAGGAGGCTCCTGGTCTACTTTAGGGAAATCTGGTCCATAGGACAATCCACATCATGTACATAGGTACATATCCTCAGAGCTGCAAACTCTGTTGCAGACTCACTAGCTAGAGAAGGAGTCACGCTTCCACACCTGGAAGTAAAGGATTCACCGTAGAACTCGGATTAAGAGAAGTGTAACAAGCATTTTGCATCAATGAAATAAGATCAACTTCAAAAAAAAAAAAAAAAGCCGACAACTAGAAAAGCCCACCCAGTTGAGGATTATAATACAACAGAAAGTTGTCTTGATGATGGACAATATATGGTGGAAATGATACTAAGAGCTCCAATACATTAGTTACCTTCCTATACATGCTACACTGACGTAAAGAGATTCAATTTTTTCAGTGCAGGTAGATCAAACCCATAAGATCAATAAATGCACAATTTTAACGTATGTATGTGAATGTATGCATGTGTATATAGATGCTCAATTATGCAGTCCTTTATAATAAGCATGTTAAATCCATGACAAGTCATGTTAATTATATGCAATATGCTTAAGCCCATTACAAACAGGGCAGAATCAAGCCAGAGAATCTTATAAACTCTCCTATCAAAATACCAAAAACAACAACATCAAAAGTCTCACCCCACGCCCATTATCAGTAATGCAGACAGAATTATCCGCGCATAAAACAACATCTATTTTTGAGGCAAATCCTGCTTGAGCTTCATCTACAGCATTATCCAATATTTCATAAACCTAAAGTACACCGAGGATTAAAGAGGTTAGAATATTAAGTTTAAAGATATTGCAAGAATTGCAATGAAAGGGAAGAGAAATACCAAATGGTGCAAACCACGAGGACCTGTACTTCCAATATACATTCCTGGTCTCTTGCGAACAGGATCTAACCCTTCCAATACCTGAATCAAGTCAGGCCAACAATAAATCACTAAATTCAATTTACACCATAATCAAATATTTGTAATAAATCCACTTTAAACAAGCACCTTAAAGCTCAGCAGAAGTTTCTTTTGGTATTAACAAATAAGTAACATAATTAGAGTTTATGGCTTTAGACAGACTAAATAAGACTCAAAATTACTTGGGTGTCCTCTTCCAAAAAACAATTACTTGGGTGTCTGAGCACGAACAAAACGATTCCTTTTCATTCCGGCACGATTTTCTAAAGAAGAGAAATGCAGAAGAAGAAACTACCTATTTACCTGAATCTGTTCGGCGCCGTAAGTCGTCGAACCAGTCTGTCCATGAGCCTCCTCAAGTGCGACACTGGAAGACATAAATGCCCGAACAACACCGACATTCCGGGACAAAAATCCGTTCGAAACTCGGACAGGGCGGTAAGTAGTCCTAAAACAGAGAAATAAATAAGATTCATCACGAATGAACTTGCGTATCCGTCAGTCAGTCCGGACAGAATAGAGAGTGAACCTAGCTCTGAAGAATGCACGACGAGTTAAGATATCGCAAGAACAGCGATGCTGGACAACATTAGAGAGTAAACGCGAGGTCAACAAGCGAAATGGAAGAGAAGGAGGTTTAAGGACGGCCATGAACGTTTTCGCGGCTGCGTGTTTCAAAGATGGCGAGAAAACAGGATTTTTGTTTTGTTTCCCCAGTTGAAGATAAACCCTTGTTGTAAAAAACCCGCGAAACCCACACGTCCATTGTCCAAATTCCGAACACTTAAAACAAAGGGGGTACAATAGTAAATATGTTTTCTAACATGGCCATCCCGATTGACAATTTTATATGTGATTAACTTCGAAGTTCGAAGTATTGGATTTCGAATGAAAGAATATTTAAACCAAGGGTATTAGCGTTAATATAATTATTCATCAAATTAGTAGCTAAGATTAGTTCCAGAATTCAGAAGGGTAGAGTAACATCTCGATTTGAGACCCTCTAATACATGGCTTTATTGAAAAGTATACAGCCCTAATGCAAGTTATACCATACCACACTAAAAAAAATATATACGTTAAGAAAAATGATATCAATACTTCTTAGGTAAGAAAAAATCTAAGATTTAGTGTTTACCCATACAATAGCTAAATAATATTTTATTAAAAAAATAAATTTTATAAATCTTATCGGAGTTTATCTCTTACTTGAAAGTCTTGAAAGTAAAAATCATCAGTACTTACGTCACCGCTTATATGTTAAATATTTGATGTCACTACTAGACAAGGTGGAGTTGAATCAATTGATTCTTCTTATTAATCTCTTATAAATTCTTTGAAAGTGGTTTTTCTATGGTAGGAATCGAAAATTGTCACAAGCTAGAAATTCAGATTTTGCCAGAAAAAAAATGTTATCGCTTGAAAGAAATATAGAAGTTGTCTGTTATAAAAATGACTTCTTATCTCCCTGGAAGCAACAATAAATTGCTAGTGTGCAAGCTCCAGCAAATCTGAACCTTTTCAACTTCAAAGAGATATCCAGCTGATCAGCAAAAAAATTTCTTTACATTTAAGAAGTTTTTTGGATACGCCAAGTCAGGATTCAAAAAATTTCGACTTAATTTATGTTTGTTTAAACTATTCACAGTATAAACAGCTGCACCTTCCCAAGCAAACAACTTAGCAGTCTGGTTTCTCCGCTTGCAATGGGTAAATTTCTTCACCCCCTCCAATTAATTCGAGGTCCCCTGTCAAATGCACTGAATCCAGGCCTCCGGGTCAGGTCAGTGTTACCATATCCAGGAGCATAAGTTGAGTTCAGCATGGCTGATCCAGCAACAGGTCTCATTTGCACGGATGGGCAATAAGGAGGAAGAACTTGTGCTGTAGGATTTCTGGGCATTAAGGGCCAGGGTGGAGCTCTTTGTGCAGTCAATGCAGTAAGTGGAAATGGCATATGGGGCCTAGTGGTGACTGAGGTCAACATTTCCTTGTCCTGCAGGTCAGGAGGGCTCCATTCAGGTATGTTGTCATCATCATCCCAAATGTTCTTTTGTGAAGTAAGTAAATCTGCTCTGGAGCTCATTGCAGGCAGCTGAGCAGATGATTGTGGTACTCTTCGATTCTTATCTCCAATTATATTGGAAGTTGGAAGCAGATGAGGCACCGAATCACTGTCATCCCTCCTCTTGGAGAAGTGCTCCTGATCATTGAGCAATATAAGTTCATTCGCCGGACTCGGAAGGATACTCCCACATGCAATGCTAAAGTCAAACTCTGGAAGATCATCATCATCAGTGCTGGCAGCATATCTCTTTTGGGTCACTAGGCCATGTTGTGAAGCCTCAGAATGCAATGGACCTGATGATACCACATTTGTACTGTTTTTTTTCACTTCATGGGAACCAGTTTCTGTTAAAAGCTCCCCAGGTGTTTGCAACGAGATCAAATCATGTCTTGGTGTTGAAGGCGGTTCCCTGAAACTGATATGAGACTCATCAACGTTTGGTAGATCCTTTTTATTTTCAAATACTTCTGATATTTGAGATGTAGCTTCAATAACAGAGGGAAGATTAATGTGACGTTCATGTGAAACTTCTGGCTTTACCACTACAGCATCAGAAGGGGACTCAACTGACTGCCCAACTTGTGGGAGAGCTTTCTTTTCCAAGTTTTTGGACAAAACTGATGAAGTCCGATTTCTTCGCCAAACAACACAGCCAATCAACGAATCCTGGTCACCTTCCAATACAGCCTTTCCCTTGAAGAAACCATACTTTGCAAGTATTGTGATGATAGAATCACTTCGGGGACACACATATAAAACGACACCAGGAGATA
Source organism: Aristolochia contorta (assembly GCA_022405105.1). Lineage (NCBI taxonomy): Eukaryota > Viridiplantae > Streptophyta > Magnoliopsida > Piperales > Aristolochiaceae > Aristolochia > Aristolochia contorta. The sequence goes on along the minus strand of CM039666.1, from coordinate 4,096,824 downwards.
TTTCAGCCAATCCAACCCTCTTCCCTTCTTTGTAGTTTTTAGCAGCCTGTAAGTCACATGTGGACATGATATTAAATCATCTTACAGAAATGAATTTTCATGTTTATTCATATTTCCTTTTTCTTTTTGAGGAAGCAAAATGATGTCTTTTTCATAACCTCATTGAAAGTAAAGTAGAGAGATAGGTCTGATCACTTTTGAGATTTAATTTGAGAAATTTATAAATAATTAGTACCTATCTTTGGCAGAGGAAACCTCGGGATTGAGCTTAATAATGACTGCATTTTTTAATCTCATTACGTATCCGGACGTTGAAATTTCTTTTAATTAATCAAACACCCAATGCCAGATTTCAGAAGATATAGTATCAGTCCCGGAGACTGATAACTGGATTTTCTACTTATGCTGTATTAAATATGAGCGTTGTGGTAGATCAACCAAAGATAGTAAATAATTCTAAAGCTTCTCTGATGGTCTCACCTCCTTCATGGCTGACAGTCCAGCTTTAGATGAACCAACATTCCAACATAGAGAGGTTACCTGCAATTGAATGTTTGAAAATATCAGCAAAATCTTCTCTACGATCAGAATTTGCAGATGAATGAGCAAGCCAGTAAGCATGAAGCATATGAAATATCTATTTTATCAGTCATAGCATTATAATCTGAATTAACGCATTTTGAGAGAAAGAGGTGAAATAAGAGCAGAGATTCAGAAAACTCCTTTCAAAAGGAAGGTCAACTCGATCACTTTACTTCAAAAAAAGACCACATTGGCCTACATGCTTCTCCGGATTTTGACAGCTCAAAAGCTTTTCAAGCTTGAGAAGAGGTGTGCAGGCACACTTTTGAGCTACATAAGCTGAAAGGTCCAGCTCAGCCTACTCAAAACTCTTATCAGTATATAAGCTAAACCTGAAAACTGGAAATTTTTTTGCCAAGATGAAAAACAGTCTCATTAACAGAGGCTTTCCATTTTATATTTGCTTGCAAAAAATAACTAACCTTATATGTTTTTATAACTTTGAGAGCATCATTCCCTCGGCCCATAAAAATTTCTTTGGCCTCGTAATGGATTTGAGACTTATCTCTTAATCAAAAGTTCACCCTCGCCAGATCTTGTAACTAGTCACATAATTTTACTTCTAGTGAATGTCAAAAACACTAGCCTTAAAAGTATCTCCAAATGGACTCATACTACTACCAGTTTTGCGTTTGTGATTAAGGATCGTGAAGATTGGACCTCTCAGGCTGGTCCTTACCTAGGGCATTCTGTATTACAGGGCGGTGGAATATTGGCCCCTCTACATTCAAGATATGTAGAAGAGATGCTTCTCTAGAAGGGAATTCCCAGGATGCACAGGGAGAGATCCATGAAAGAGATCCTACACGGTCAAATATCATTCTCCCTGGCACCAACATGGTGATTCTAATTGTCACCCATGAGAGAGTTGATCTCATTGAGATGTGAATGGATACCCTTCCTTAGCCCATTTTTAAGCTAATCCTTTACTGAGGATGGTGCTCAAGTGTACACAAAAGAACAACCATGGTTTGCAATTCAGAAAGAGTAAAAGATATGCAGATAATCAATGTTTTTTTTTTTTTTTTTTTTGAGGGAACTTTTGTCTATTATTAAGTGATCTCTGAGGACATTGGGTTAGTAGAACAGTTACATGTAATGCTATTTGTCATATAAATTTGGAGCAATCATGTCATTGTGTCTGGAGGACTTAAATAGTTTTTAAAAGTGATGCTGTGATTGCAAATCCATAATCTATGTTCGGGCTGTTTCTCTAGAGGATCATTTCAGTTGTTGTCCCATGAAGTCTTGCATTCTCATCTTAAACTTGTTCTCTAGGTGGTGTGCTTGAGAAAATTGTTAATTTGATTCTTCAGTGGAGCAGTCTGCTTGGGGACATTACTGAGCTGCCGAGTGCTGGTGCTAGGGAGAACTGCAGCAGTCTTGCTGGCTTTAGCCATAATAAAAAAAGAGACGGTTTATTCATGAACAACTCTACCTGATTCACTAAAGATTAAAACCACAAAAGTAGATCTTCTCAGAACATGGGTCAGATGGGTTTGATGTTCTTTTCCACAACTATGATGAGCCGAACCGTCTTGTGCTTTGGTCACTTGAGGGAATCAGACTATTATTCCAGAAGTTCACGGCCTTTTAAATTATCTGTCCATTTATACCAAGCAATTTAAATATCATCTACTTGTGGTGTTTTGAGCTACAGGCTTTCATACTATGCACATTAACTTCTCTTTCGTGACTTGGTTTTTCACTGTTTGTTCAACAAACTCCATTGCCAATCCTCACGCCAAAGATCTTGTTGTATATCTACCAGATGCATCTGATGGGCCATAGCTTCTTTTGCCTAATTTTGGCCTCTGTTGAATTTCTTTTAATTTTTTTTTTCTGGCCATTCAAGAAGATTTTGAAATGTAATCTTCAACCACGGTACATATATTTAGAGACCATTAAATAATTTGTAGGAGTTAGAATAACTATATCAAGAGTTGTTAGATTGTCTCAATCGGAAATACCTGGAGTTCACCGATGAGACTGGAATGATAAACCATGAATTAAGAGAGATCTTTGAAAAAAAAAATTGGGGTTCGTTTTTCTGTTTCTCAGTGGGGTGAGGTCTTCGGCACAATCCTCACATGAAGGAAAAGAAATTATATTATGAGACCTGGGCCTTAAGTCCGAGCACAGTACGGGGGCCATAATGGGCCTTCTTTTCCTCAAGAAAAAAGGGCGTTTTGCTGCATTTGCAGTTTAGGTTGAACGTGTTCACTTCTTATAGTAAATCAAATAAATATTGTTATACTGCACATCACACATTATAAACAATATGCTCTTCTGCCTGGTAAGCTAGTTAATCGACTACCATATGTTCACATAGTTTAATTAGTCTTTTAAGCATACAATTTCATTAAAAAGGAAAAGAATTTATGTAGCAGGCTCCTAGAGTTTTGCCCAGTGAATCTCGTTTCTTAAGACAGCCTCATCACTACGTTATATTAAATATAAACTGGTGCATTTTGCTCAAAAAAGAAAAAAATAATTAAATGGTACAAATTTTGCTAAGAAATATTTTCTTGGTAAGCCTTTAGCTACATCATACGCTCCATGTACTCTCCTTCTCTTGCGTATTTAAATAAATTAGTTTTGAACTTACACACAGTTTTGCTATTAGGTTTTCAACCCTCCCTGCAGGTGGACCAGAGTATAAAGTCATCTTGAGTAATTCAAAACAATGGCTTTAGAGTAATTCAAAAAGGTACTGCATGCGTTTCGGAAGGATCGGGAAATCTGATTCCGAACATGTTCAAGATTTAGTTTTTTTCGTTACCCCTAAAAGTACTGAACCTATTGCCAGTAAGGAACTAAAATATTCTTCTGATAGCAATGCCTGTTAACTTTTTCTAAGCAGATGAATCTCAAGCTGAGTATGAAATTTATTTCAAACACTTTCAAAAGTGGGTATAAATTATAACAAAACAACATATATATAATATTCTCAAGGGCTTTATCAAAACTACCATTTTTTCAAATTGTTTCCCAAGACTACCGTTTATAAACAATACAAGACTAACAGATTCCAAAAGCCATGTCATCAGTCAATGACATGTCAGCTTTAAGTAAACAAGTGAAGTTTTTATCTTATTTTGTATTTGAATTCGTTTTCAAAACATAATTATCTGAGTAAACAGACTTCCGATGTTCATAATATTTAAACTCAAAAGAATTTTGTTAGAAACTCGTAACTTTTAATCCAGATGGTCTTCTCTCTGAAACTTAAGCATATTTTGCCTCTAAGATTAAAAGTTTTGGTTGACAAACGAAAGAAAAAAGTGTCATTAGAATTCAGGCTACTGTTTTCTTTTGATAAACATGATTGCCTAACTTCCGAAGCTCTTAACTTCTCATTTAGAAGGAATTTTTCTTAGAAACTTATGGAGATTACTACGTAAAAGAACAAGAATGCAAGGACAAATAAAAATTAATGACGTGGGCTTTAGAGTCAGTATTCTTGTAAATAAAAATTTTAGAAGATAGTCTTACAAAAACTATTAAAAAAACAGTAGTTTTGGAAAAAGTCCTATTTTCGAAAATCACAGGTATTTGAGGACAATGAAAATAATATAACAGAATAACGAAAAATTGTAAGCATGATTCATCACAGAGGTAAAAAATGAAGCGTGAAAAGTAGTTTTACATCCATAAACATGACATTCTCTTTTTTAATTATAATATAGACAAGTTTAATGGTTTTTTCTTGAGAAAAAGGAACGAGTACAAAGAAGGCTAACCAAAAGCTTCCAAGGATGAAAAAAATGTACAACGCTTTTCCAAAAAATTTCTGCAAGACCTGAGCAGGACACAGTAGTTACCGACTTTGACTTTCTCCAGTCAAAACCTTGGAGGTAGGGAACAAGTATTTTAGAAGAAAATAATCAAGAAGTCCCAAAAACAACATTTTATGCATCTTCCAAGTTAACCTCATTCTATGTTTGCACACTTTTGATAGGTAAGTGTGCCTACTAAAACAAGAGGGCAACTTCTTTTAGTAAAAAAATTTAAACACGAATTTAAGACTGTTGTATGTAAAAATCAGGGTATGTCCATTTAAAGAAAAGCCTGATAACAAGTTTGCACTAGCTGCTAGACAATGATCAATGGAACCACTGAACTCACGAGTAAACCAACTAAATAAGAAAATCTATCGTATAGGAAACCATATCTATAATCATGTAAATGACCTAAAAAGCCATTTGAATCATTGCTACTGATAATTGCAAAGTGTAATGAAACATAGAAAAATAGAGTAATTACCATTAGAGTACGATTGCGGGAGCGAGGAAGCTCTTGTATAAATTTTTCAAAAGCATCTAATCTGACTTTCCCCTTAACTTCTACTGTTTTAGGCCATTTGATTTTTGAAGCTTTCTCACCACTGCAAGGAAATTTCATTACTGCAGTTAATAAATAACAACCTATATTATTTCAACTCAGAGAAAAAGATCATTTTACAACAAACAGTGATGCCAGCTAACGTTTTTTTTTCCAACAAAAAATCGTCTAACAATGCTAGTAATCAATAAAAACAAATTTGGTACATCATGCATAAAAACCATTCAGAAAACAGTAAACCAAATAAAAGGTCAATTTTTAAAAAGCAAACAAACCACAATTGATATTATTAATCATGTTGCATTCCTGACTGAGAAAAACAATTAAAGTTTCTGCATATCAGAGTAGATGGTTTGTATATCACTATCAAAAGGTCATATTTTCTCCGACAAGTACCAAAAAAGAAAAAAAAAAACATTTAAAGGAATTTGTGAACCAAAGAAACATCAATCAGAAGGAACTTCAGCGGCTTATGTCAACATGCAGAATTTGAGACTGTCTGTCTGCATCAACAGAAACTTGAAAGTGGAATGAAGGACAACAAAAGCCTTCCACTAGTAAAGTGGCACTACCAGTAGCTACCATCAGAGGTACTCAACATGGCAGTGCAACCCTGAAACACTGAAGATACAAAATTTTAGCACCAATATAACAATAGCATGTAGCCACCCAACAGAGAACATTGTTAACTTTAAAAGCATATCCGTGCCAGACATATAATGAGGTTTAAAAAGAAAAAAAGACAAATTTCATTAGTACATTGGTGCACTTTGCTCTAAAGGCCACACGAGCTGGTGAAAGCAAAAATACTACCTTTGGTAAATTTTTCTATGTATTTAAATTAAATTTTCATTCATTTATCATATTTTTTCTGAATATTGATTACACACATACACGCCTCCTGGACAGACTGGACTGAAGACCTCACACTTGGAAACCCCAAATGCCCTAAGCCAACGGCCCATGCCACAAGGGTACAGGGTGTTGAAAAGGTAAACAGTAATCTGAAAAGTTCCTACCATAAAAACCTGACAATATCAAGAGCAAACCAACTGACCTATCTAAGGTGTTTAAGAGTTATCCAGTTAATCTGAAAATCGTAACCTCAAGCATTGAAGAAACTTGTAGGGTTAAAAATGTCAAGCGGTTCTTAAAGAGAATGACGAAAATTTCTTAAGTAATTTAAAAACCTTTTGAAGAAGGCTACTGCTGACACAGCTATAGACGCATTCAGCTGAAGTGAACCATCCCAAAGTTTCTCAACAACCTTCAAGGGCATGTTTACAGGCACATTTGAAGCATCAGTTCCAATCTCAATAGGCCTGTTATGATTACTAATTGAATATTCAGGTGGTTTCTTCTCCACGAATGACTGTTCAGTGTTCTCACTACCCAGGTCATCAGGTTTTTTCGTCACTATATCATCGCAAACTATTCCTTGCACAGTCTTAGAAGCATGAGGCCCATTGTGAGGACATCCATCTGATTGAAGACCTTCATTAGGCTTCTCTGGATTCACCCGGATAGACTTGGAGTCTTTATCTTGAATATTACTTCCTGAATGGTCAGGATCTGCTGCTTTTCTTTTCCTGGTTAAGCCAACCAACGAACCAGTGGGCTGAACAGAGGAGGGAGGAGTCTGATTCATAATATCAAGAACGAGAAATCAATGTCCGCAGAGTAGTGGCAGCAGGCTCCAAACCGATCATCAAACTTCACAAGTCAGAACCTTCTAATCAATCCCACTTCAGTAAAATTGGTTTTTCATGGTCGAGGGAAGTTTATCTAGTATCTGCATCCAAACATTTTTAAAAAATAAGAAAGAGTAGAGGTGTGAGATACATATAACAATACGACATCGTTACACAGATAAAAGAGAGGAAACACCAAACCTCCGAATAGTGAAGTTTTTCAAATGTAGGAATAGCAGAGAGAGAAAAGCCAACAGATAAACTGAAGTAGTATGACAATCGGTGAAGTAAAGGCAAGACTAATACAATTTAGTTGTATTCGTTCACGTCACCATTACGTTTAATGTTTTGATAACTCTCAAGTCCACTTCTTTCTTTTCCTGGATGACCCTCTTCTCCATTACTCAAAACTCTTCTCCATTACTCAAAACTCTTCTCCATTTCCGATCTATCTACACGAGTGCACTTCATAATCGAAGACGAACAGCCTTCGAATTCGTTAAAAAATGAAGTCTTTTTATGCTAAAAGGAAACTGAAACAGTAGGATTTGAAAAAATTAATATGAAAGAAAAGAATCGTAACCTCGAGTAAAACACCGAAAAACGCCTCTGAAGCAATTTCCATTGATCTTTTCCGCGGAGAGAAACAAACAACCCTACCCATTCCCCCTCTTCGCTCACATAAAGTAGACCCAGTCACGGTTGTTGCACCGATGAGTGCGCGACTTTAAGCGCCGTCGGTCTGTAGGCGCGTCGCCGTGAACTGAAACGACGTTTCCTTATAATCGTTTTGGCATCTTTCGGATCGGGCTCGCGACAGCGAGGCCGCGAGTCAGGCTTTAGGAACGCTGCTCCCGCGTGCTGGAACATGGCAGGCCCTGCCGGTTACGTGGCGACCTAGGTTATTACTTTTAGAGTAGGCCTAGGGCCCTTACAAGCTACAGACATGCAATTTAGGAACTAAACGCCACTCCAGTCTCCTATCCATCTCTATATTATATAATAAATAAATAAAAGAGTAACAGTTTCACAAGAGGCTCTCGCGTGAGTCTCACCGATACTTCTGTCATTTTATTTATACATTACGCACCTATCCACTTTGCTTCCCCTGCTTTCTTCTTCTGTATTTCAGATTTCGATTTTCTCTCCTTCTTAGTTTTCAATTTGTGAACATGTAAGTTATATAACTCCTTCGAGTTGGATACGTTGACCACTCCTCAACAGTGATACACAGAGCAGGCAGCCTGCAGAATGGCCAGAAGCAAGAGAATAACGGCAGCAATTAAAGTGAGGAGTCGCCAAGAAACAAATACATAGCGGTTCATACAGTAACGAAGCTTGACTCTCCATCGGCCATCGTAGTATCTGTTAACATCTTCAATAACACGATCTAAGAGAGGAACTTTGGTGAGTCTGACCGACTTGGTCATTCCGTTCCACATATCTGCAACTTCTGCATCGGTCTTCAGACGGTTGATAAGAACCCCTCTCTGCCTCAGCAGCCTCGCGTCTTCCGCTGTGTCGATGATCCCGTTCATCAGTTCAGTGTAGCGGGCGAGAACGAGAGGCCCAGAAGCGGCGGATGCCTCGTATGCTACTAAGTTTCTAAGTACCACCTCTGTGTTGACATCCAGGGTGATCGTTGGGAGATAAAAGGTGGATTTTGCTTGTCGAAGGATATCGTCGATAAGTCGCCATTGGTGGGAGCGAATTTGACTCCGGCGAAGAAGAGCTCGGTGACGCAGGGGATGGTGATTTCCTCGATCGAGGGTGGTCGGTTGTCGTGGTCGATGGGCCCTTCCTCCTCCCCGGCGTTTTCAGCATCTTCGGAGAAGAAGAGATACTCCACGGGCTGTTTGACGACGGAAAACACAGGGAGACAGGAGATGATTCTCCATAGATTTTTGAGAAGAAACTTAACGGGTATTGAAAAAATGAGGTCTTTAATTAGATGGACAGCTCGGCAATTCAGATTCCAGATTTTCTTGTGGAGCTCTTTGATGGCGGTCTCCCCTGTTTCTGACAATAATCCTTCGCCGCTTTCTTTGGCGCCTTCGGAGCAGTGCTCATCCTCTGCTTCCGTAATTTCAGTTGTTTCTTCGGACATGGGCATGATGACAGAGAAGACGAGCTCCAACAAGTGTGCGTGGCGGGTGATATCGATGTTTAGGAGATCATTTGTGATCTTGAACGGTGAGATGACCTTACAGAATCCCACCAGCATTGATCTTAACAAGTCACCCTGTATCTGCAAAGAAGAGTACTGCTGAAACTCCATAATAGTCCTCAGGAGAAACAGAGGGATCTGGTTCTCAAGCATCATTATATCCCTCAGTATCGCATTATGAGCCGATTTCGCTCCGGCATTATCTATCAAATGGGACATGCGAGAGCAGACTCCGGCGAGAAGCGCCTTACCTTCTTTAACAGCGAAGATTTTAAGGAACTCCAACAAGAAGCAGGCGTCGACGGCCATGCCCCAGCACAAGGTTTCACCGTTATAATCCAGGTAACGGTGGTAGCAACATCTGATCCTGGGCTCCAGCATCAAAAGATGATCGATCAGACGATGGAATTTGAAACGGAGTTGTGTCTGGACCTTCTTGGCAGCCGCGAGCTTGTACCCTTCCATATCATAGAGCTCCGGACGCCAATGATGGTAAGGACCAATTGCCACCTGCTGGGGAACGTAAGCTTCGGGCTTGTTAGCCATCAGTGTTTTGGGGACATCGAAGATGGATACGGCGACTTCGTCGTCATTAATGTCGTCTTCGACATCTTCTTCCAAGTTCCGACGGATTTGGATGACCCATCGATCCTCGTCGAAGCTCTGGCTTGAGCTCGTAGGCATGGCAGTGGGGATGGCGGGCATGCTGGCCCCCTCGCAACTTTGCAACCGCCCTGCAGAGTGTTTTTTGCTTGTATAAATGCCGCACTGACTGCAGATAGTTCATTTATATGCTTCTGTTTCAATGTTGAGACGTTATAGCGTTTTCCCTGGTTTATTATCCAGTTAAACATCTTTATGGGTAATAGAGTCAGAAATGCCCATTAGCACCTTTCAACTCAGATATGACTTATGAGGCATCCCCAATAGGGTCCGAAATCAGGGTCGCATAACCATGGCTTGAACCTTTCAGCTAGCTTTCGAAGGTAGCCTCACAAGTCACAATCCCATGTGCTCGATACCAGCACCCAATTATTTACTCGCCCGCTAGATTCGTCCACCTGATACAATAACAACCTGACTCAATAACAAGACTCAACCATGCCATGCAACCACCCCACTCAACCACCTACAAACTTGTCAGTAATCCAGCTCCACCAAACAAGTCATGAGTTGATTCCATCCCTTCTCTTGGACCTATCATCATGGTGACGTGACCAGGTGGGGTCAAAGATGACCCAGCTGAGTCGACTCGGGTTAAGTTGGAGAGTGAATCGTTTTCTTCTATAAGCTGGACAATTTTCTCTGACTCGGACCGAGTCTGGGTGAGTCCAACTTCCAACCAGGACTAACTTGACCAACCCGGAGTGACCCAAATTGGTTCCGGAGTTCGACTCATATACCATGCTTATTACCCTGTAATCATAATGCAATCCCTACATACTTGCAATCCAAACAATCCCTACCCTTTTTCAACTTGTGATCTGAACCCAACCCAGCTTGCAAACATGCTACTAGAAATGGCAATAGGTCTGGTCATAGTTAGAAGTTTAGAAACCTGAACGCAACCCATAAACCCGACTCGGTATAGAAAACAAACTTAAGTGTGCTTTTCCAACCATCACGAATACCATCAAATCGCTATCAGAAAAATTCGCTCAAATAAAAATTGTTAGTGTGGGTATAAATTAATAAAAGATCCAATAGTTAATTATTTTAATATCCGCTTCGCTGCCTGGAATGAAATGTGCTTGAATTTGCATAAATTATGATAAGATACCTACATAAACAAAAATTGTTTGTGTGGGTATAATAGATCCCATAGCATCTTATTCCCTACAAGTATCTTTAACATCCAGCTTTATGTGGGATTCAACAACCTTGCTAACATTAATCAAACTTACGTAAATTGATTATCAACTTTTTCTATACCATCATTTAAAGAGAACTTCTGACTCGTACTAATTGGAGTGTTGACCAGATTACAATCTTTCATCCCGACTTTGTCCAAGAATGTCTAAAATATTGAACTTTTCTGCGACATGACCACGGGAATACTGGAGAGAGGTTTTAGTATGCTTGTGTTCCCACTTAAACGATTTGCGGTGGAACCGTCATATCAAGATCAGGGTTGCTCTTATTATTGATTTCAGACAGTGAAAGATTTCCTTGTCGATCAACGAGAAGATCCTACAGTAGAGTTGAGTTGGTCTTTGCAATTGCAGAGCCAATGCTCGTCCCTTTACAGTCATAAACAGAACAAAACGACTGCAAAGTAGTCATAACGATGAGAAGATTCGCTGCCAAGAATGTGAGGAGAGGCCAGCATCCGAAAACATACTTCTTCACCGCTTTCTCTGCTCTAATCCTCCACTTGGTCGAGTAATACGCGTTCAGTTCTTCAATCGTCGCATCCAAATAAGCCGCCTTCGTCAGCTTCACCGATTTACTCATTCCATTCCATAAATCTGCCACTTCTCTGTCGCTCTTCAAGTGATTCTGGATTATCCCCTGTTTCCTCAAAAGCTTCACATCTTCCTCCGTGTCGATGACTCCGTTCATGAACTCGGTGTAGCGAGTGAACACCATGGAATCATGGACAGACCCAGCTTCGTAAGCGACCAGGTTCCTCAACACCACCTCTGAATTCTCATCCACAGCAATCGCTGGAAGGAACAAGGTGGCCGAGCTTTTGTCAAATTTTACAGTGCTCAGGTCTCCTGTGGTTGCACAAAATCTGACTCCTGCTTTTTGGAGCTGGGTGGCTTTTGGGACCATCAGTTCCTCGATTTGAGGAGCTTTTTCACTTGTGGAGCTCTTGCTCGATTCCTCGGCAGTGCCTTCGTTCCTCTGCGAAGGCAGAGGCTCGTCTGATGTTTTTCTCAAAGCACAGGACATTCTTCTGCCGCGTAATATTCGTAAAGGAAATTTCAGCAGAGATTTTAGTCGTAAAAGCTTGAAACCCTTAGCCACGTAAAAGAACAACTTTTTGAAAAAGGTTATAAAGAATGCATATTTCAGGAATGCCATGCATTTACCCAGGTTTTGTGATCCCCCAGTACTCGAGTTTGTTTTGGAACTACCTCTGCTTAGACTCGCAGTTTCATCTCGTCTTCTGGGCACCGCAACGAAGTAAAGAAGCTCGAGTATATGAACTCTTGCAGATAAATCGTCTTCATCCAGTTCAAAGTCCGCCATCCTCAATTTGAAAGGAGACAAGCGCTACAGAGACCCAGTAACGCGGAAGCTAAAACTTCATGTGGGTTTTCATGGTGGATGAAGCTAACCAGGTCTCTGAGCAGGAACAGAGGGATCTGGTTTTCCAACATGATGATGTCTCTGAGAATAGCATTTTGGGTCGTTTTATTAATCCCACTAATTATCTGATCCGTAACAATATGAGACATCCCGGACGGATATCTAGTGATCGGATTGCTAGGAAGATTATTTGATCTCAATTCCACGTCCTGAAGAAACTCCAACACAAAGGTTGCGTCCACGGCCATGGACCACGCTAAGCTCTCGTTACTCACCCCCAAGTACCGCTGATAGCAAGCTCGGGTCCTGCGATCCAGTTTCATAAAACGATGAACGACGTCCTCGAAGCGGAGGCTCCCGAGTTTCCTCTTCATTCTCCGACTGGCCAACAGTTTGTACCTTTGCATATCAGAGAGTTCAGGCCGTCATTGATGGTACGGACCCAGAGCAACTTGGTAGGGGACATAAGCGTCTGGTTTGTCAGCCATGAGCGACCTCGCAACTCCAAAAATACAAATGGGTACCAGCTCGTCTTCATCGTCCGCCTCACCGTCGCTACTTTGTTCTCGTGCCAGATTGTTCCGAATTTGAACGATCCAACGTTCCACTTCCCACTCAGCTGCACCACTCGCCGCCTCTAAATCTCTTCGATCCGAAGTCATCGTGGATGAAACAAGCAGAAAGAAAGGATCGAGATTGCGTGGGATTAATATTTGAGCAGTCTCGGTTTCAGATTACTGGGAACTCGATTTGGGTAGCGTTGTTGGGAGGGGGTCGTGAATCATACCGGGAGAAGAAAGTTGCTCGACGTGCAACATGCTAAGCGTCTATTTGACGACGGGGTAATTTATACACGATTCTCTTGTTTGGGACCTTGGATGTGTATGGGATAGAATAATTGACATATGAAACATATTTATGATTGAAAAATATATATCTATTGGTAAGTTAATGTCGATTACTTCATTCGGAAATGATCAGAAGCAGAAGCGAGAAAATATTATAATTACATTCATAGACGGGGTTCATCTTTCAAACAAAAAATTGGGGCATTAAAATGCGTTTAGTTGGATTCATTAAACACCTACAACAATGAGCATTAAATGCGCTAGAGGAAGGGCTTGAACCTTCGACCTTGTGTTTGGGACCTAATTGGATGTGTATGGGATATATTAATTGAGATATGAAATATAGTTATGATTGCAAAGTATATATCTATTGATAATTTATTTTCGATTAATTCATTTGGAAATGATCAGAAGCAGAAGCGAGAAAATATTCATGTAATTACATTCGTGGACGGGGTTCATTTTTTCATCCAAAAAATTAATTGGGGAATTAAATGTGGTTGGTTGGATTCATTAAACACCTACGAAAAAGGACATTAATTATACGCTAGAAGAAGGGCTTGAACCTTCGACCTTGTGGTTAACAGCCACACGCTCTAACCAACTGAGCTACTCCAGCCATACATTCTAACTAATTAATTGTAACTTATTTTTATTTTTATTCATCTTTTTTATTTTCCAATTCTTTCTTCAATCCAATTTTTTATTCAATTAAAAGCATTTTATTTTTTTGTACAACAAGAAACCATCTGCAACAAAAGATAAAAAATACATTATATATGCGTTGGAATGAGTAAGTAGTACTAAATAATTAAGCTGATGATCACGACAAGTAATTAATTAGTATGGTCGAGCCCCAACGTAATTTCCCGGCGGATAGTACTCACAAGCCATGAACGTATCACCGCTGTCACAAATAATCTTAGCACAACCCACCCTCTGGGTGGTGCGCCAAACTATCTGTGTGTAGTGACTGCACTCCTCGGCAGAGCAGGTATTGTTACCGTAGTGGTAGAACTTCCTCTCGGCGACCCAAGCGTCAACCGCATCTTTGGCACTCCAATGGCGGCCTTGCCCCCAGAAGATGTTCTCTCCAAAGGAGAAACCAGGCGAGTGCACCAACTTGCAGTCGTGTCGCCTCTCGTTCGAGTAAACACGGGCATACCTTGCTAGCATGGGTTCCCACACGAGTGGTGGCACGCCGACCGCCCGTCTCGCTGCGTTGTGGCCGTCGATGAATTGCTCGATGATCTCGGTCCGATTGCCGACGGAATCAGCCTTGTGGATCAAAGCTAGGAGGACAGTGATGATGAGTGGGGGAAGGGTAGTACTGTGGGAGAAGGAGGGGGAAGCCATTGACGTTGAAGATATCGATGCTTGTTAAGGTTTTGTTTCGTGGAAGGTGATCAGTATGAGGTTTGAGGATGATGGGCTAGCTAGTGTGTATATATTTATAGGAGTACTTACGCGGCGAGGGCATAATTGGTGATGCATGTCTGGTTTTCTTTAATTCTAAGCGATTAAAAGAGGAAACTTTGATGAATAAGTACGTCCCTTGATCATACAACTGAGTTTATTTTGATTTCTTTTATGCTTGTTTATTCATAGCTAGCTTTTCGGTGGAGATCATGTCGCCTGATTAATTTCTGAGAAGAAAATGGCCATGAGACGGGAATGTCCATTTGATTATCTTCTGATGTAACAGAATCTATAGTAAACAAGTTCGATTAAATAGAATTATATTAGGAAGATAATCTGGTCAAATCATTCGGTTGAATGGCTGCGACGTCGACCTTTAATTAGGGAGGAAGTCTCGGGACGACCGACGGCCTGAATTAATGAGGATCAAAGTCTAGATCAGCTCAAGTTTTCCCGGCCGATAGCCTCTATATTATACGTACATATAAAATATTTATGATATATATATTACACATATACTTCCTATATTTTCACTTTAACATACTTATCCTAATTCCTATATCTCTGTATTAGGTTACGTAAACATAAACCAGGCCCTTCTTAATGTGTATCTATATTATACGCCGTGTTTGCTTACTAACTTCAATGACATTCTTCAATAAGAAGATTGTAAACGACGTTACGCCGCGACGATCAATCAAAAGAGCATGAGCATTCAACGTTCTATTGTCTACTTTTCAATGATTTTTTGTTTATTTTCGGAATTCTAATTTTTGTTCTTTAAACTTGTTTAATTTCCATAGTGAAGGAAGGCTAAGTACAGGTGTGATCGACGATCCTGTCTTTTTTTTTTTTCTCATTAATGGCGGTTGCTCCAAAACATGGTGCTGACTCGATCGATGCATGGCTTCTATGTCAATGGAAGCTGACTCGAAAACGTTCAGAACAATGGAAGGAAGTAATGTCGAAAACCAGTCTTGAAATCAAAGGAACCCCCCGGTAACAAAAGGTCAACTAGTACTGGAAGCATCTCCAATCATTACTCGATCGAAGATTCATTATGCAATAATGGATAATCCAGATCATATATGGCCGACTTCTTTGCACTGCACACAACCGTACGTGCATGTATGTAGCCGGCATTAATAGCGGAAATTAACCTGCAGCAGGCCAAAGAACGTTTCTTTATTAATTAATTCGTCTTGCTAATTAACAAAGCAATTGAAGGACTAAATATATATATTAAGTCTTAATTTTCTCTATATATACATGCAATGCCTTCTTCAATCCTTCATCGTTACAAACAATTCAATTAATCCAGCTTCATTAAACCTTGCTGCTTTCTGCGGCTTCTGCTGCTGCTGATCCTCATCATCATCACCCTCCCTTTTTCGCTTAACCATGGCGACGACATCGTCTCTCTTCCTAATGATCTGCAGTAGTACTACTATCTTGCTGATCAGTACTGCAGTACTCATGACCACCATCGTGGACGGGGCGATGAACAAGACTCAGATGATTCAACAGTTTGTGGACGGACACAACAGCGCGAGAAAAGCGGTGGGGGTGCCGCCCCTGGTGTGGGAGCCACTGCTAGCCACATACGCCCGCGTGTACTCGAACCAGAGACGACACGACTGCAGACTGGTGCACTCCCCGGCGCTTGTGTTCGGCGAGAACATCTTCTGGGGGAGTGGCCGACGCTGGACCGCCAAAGACGCCGTCGATGCGTGGGTGGCCGAGAAGCGGTACTACGACTACAAAAGTAACAGGTGCACCGGACCCATTTGCTCCCACTATACCCAGATCGTTTGGCGGAACACGGAGCGAGTCGGGTGCGCCAAGGTCGTGTGTGACAGTGGAGACAGCTTCATCACCTGCGAGTACTACCCGCCCGGCAATTATATCGGAGACCGGCCTTACTAGCTAGCTGCTACATACGGATCGATCAGGCTGCGAGAGCCTTCAGATTTTATATATATTTATATTGATTAATTAATGATCTCCGCCATCATATATTTGTACAGGGTTCGGCCAAACCAATTATTAACTGATTATTTGTATAATTCTTATATTACATAACCAATAAAATGTAAATTTCGTCGTCTCATGACTCTCGTCCAATTAGCAGCACTTTTATTTAAGGGTAATTATTGCCAAGTTTTGTTTTTTTTTTTTTGAAAATAAAGCTAAGGTTTCTTGCTCTTGGGGCACTTCACCACTTGTCCGTTAACCCATAAGGTAAGTAGAACAGTACGTACTACGTACTAGGAATCACACTGATCTGATCAGACTGCTACGCTTCCTCTATAAATATCGCTCTGAGAGAGGAGGATCGGATCAAGGTTCGTCAGTGCTATAATGGAGGACGCACTGCTCGAAATCTTTTCACAGACTTCTGAAGAAATCACTGGTGAGGAGCGAAGCCGTTTGTAATCTCTGATCAAAGAATCTGCGCCATTTTTCGCCGCCTTCGCCTGCAGGTCGATCGACCGGTGCGGTTCCCAGCTTGTTCTGATCCACGAATCGGAGCTAATTAGAAGGATGCCACATTGATCAGTACTCAATTCGGCAACAAGGGAATATGCAGTGAACACATACACGAGGACGCGATCGATTTGGACTCCAATATCGGTCCCATCTGCTGGAATGCGAGTTCCCGCAATCCCGTCGCTTTGTATTGCAAAGGAGTTAGGAGCTCAACGGGGAAGGTACCAATTAGTAGCCCCTTTCCCCCTTCAGTATGAGTTACTGTGTTGAAAAAATGGTTTCAAATATTGATTTATAAATATTATTATTAATTATGGGTGTGGAGCCCACTTCTAGATACTTTGTCATTGGACATTGAGAATAATGGCCAGCACATCGCCCTTTAGGGGTACATTGAAGGGTTGTGTCTCTCCCAAGGGTTGTGTCTCTCCTAAGGGTTGCATCTCTCCCAAGAGTTGCATCTCTCAAGGGGTGTCTCTCCGAAGGTTGCATCTCTCCCAAGAGTTGCATCTCTCTCAAGTGTTGCGTCTCTCTATCTCTCTTAAGTACCTATGGGAATCTATAAAATTTTCCATCATCTTACAAGTGAGGTTAAAGCTTAATTGACACCAGGCTGAAGGCTGAAGGGAAGCAATCTTATCACTTGTAAAAACAAATTCGAAAACGTCCAATGACAAAGTATTTAGAAATAAGCCTCACACCTATAAGTCATAGTAATATTTATAAATCAATATTTAAAACATATTTCCAACATATGCGTACTGTTCCATACGACATTCACTTTAAATTCGTCGTAGCCAAGTCGGAGCTCACTCGTTTAGTGCTAACATCGAGTTCTCGATCTTCAACGATGAAACCGGAACATGGGAGACGAGCAGCCGAATCATTCTGGGCGTCCAACTGATGACCGTAACTTGCTCGGCTTTTTCGATTTGGCTTAAAGGGAATTCAATAGAGCATCTATCAAACAATTCAGAAGCACTAATCTGGGTCTGGTCCTTTCTTATTGATTTACAAAAAACAAATTATATGCAGTCCAAATTGTCTTAATAAAGCCAACAAGACTATATCAATAAAAATTTAACCAAAAAAGAACAACAGATTTTAGAACGTAATTAATTAATGACAGCAATCCTATTTCAACTCTAAAGTAAAAAAAGGACTAACCAGAAATCAATTTCAGAATCACAAACAATCTGATTTCAATTTATAACAACTAATAAATGCAAGAGCTCTACAATTCAGAGAACCTAATGAAATCAATCTAGAATCAGGAATAAACTTTATCAGTTTTGAAGACAATGCAACAAAGTACAATGATTATAACAACATGTTGTAAGATATTCAATTAAAAGAGAATTTTCTTGTCCAATGGTTACCGTAACATCAAGCGAACAACTATTCCTAATTATCGCATAAAAGCGTAGATAAATTAACTAAAACTTCTTAAAATCATAATCCAACTATTTGCATTCTCAATGACATAAATCACAACATGCTCATCATAAACTAATAATAAGAAGAACTACAAATAAAACTTAATTATTCTAATCAAGTAAACCAAATAGGAAAAAACTTATCGGTTGAAGACCAAAGCTGCGGCATGGAGAACTCACTGCCTTAAAGACTTTATCGGCGATCTCGGATGCACAATCGTTGTTCCGAAAGTCTCCCAAGGTGACGCAGCTCTCTTCCGGTGAGGTGCACTCGTCGCCGGAAAAGTGGAGTCGTCGGAGATGGCCCAGAACAGGATATACGAGTTCAGACAAAAAATAAAGGGATGCTTTGATTAGGAACAGGAAGAGTAGGATGAAGGAAAAATCAGAAACAGAGAGATTTGAGCGATTGAGAGATCGAAAGAGAGAATTAGTTTTTTCGTACCTTTGATTCTCTGAAGAATCCTATTTATAATTTCCCCTTAATCTTCAACGGTCGCCAAGGCTCTAACGGCAAGGAAGCTTGAATCTTTCGCCGAACAAACACCTTGCCACGAAACGCCTCGCCGAAGCAGTCGGGGAAGAGCCGTTGTCGAACGGATTCTTCTTCCTCTTTCTCTCCCTGTCCGCTCTAACCCTAGCTCTGATTTTTCCCTAAAAAAAACTATCGGGAATCCTAAGATAAGATTAAGACTCGAGTCGGATCCAATTATCGGATCCGGACCCGAACCCGGACCTGACTCGTACGAGTCATTTTCCCAACAGACACTAGCTGGGGAATCTGCTTTTGAAGAAGATCACGGGATCATCTATGGAGACACCACAGGGTGTGCTCTCTTACGACGTTGCAGAGAAGAGAGCTTACCCCGCATCGGTCTCTTCTTATTCAAAGAGAGGAAGCTACTAGGGGCATCAGCCATTCAATATGGCTTGCAACAATGTCATCATGAACTCACCAGCTGGCAATATTGACACACCATCCAGAAAGAGGAAGGCGGAATATGATCAAGATGCTGTTGTTTCTGCTATGTCGAAATTCTGTAAACATTATTAATTAGCTTTTCTAAACTATTGCCCTATGTAAATTAATTTTATGTTGCCGTTGCTGGGCCTATGTATTTTCTGCGAATATATTGATAAACTCCTTGTCTTTCAATTGGGAAATTTCTACTTGTAAGATTTGCATCCGTACGTGTACACTTTAATTTGTTTAATTTCCCGTTATTATATAACCAGCTTCAAATTATTAACTACCTATAATTAGCAAATGCAATTGACATGCTATGTATGATCAACTGCAAATTAGTTCCATCAAAACCTTCTTCGTGCATGATTATTAAAAAAAAAAAAATCTATTCCAATAACTCATCTTTGTGTGATAATAAGCTATTAAAATCAACCAAAACTATAATAATATTAGCACTGATCTGACCAACAACGAAATTAATGAAATCTGATACTGTACTCTATATATGGGTTAACATATCTAAATTAACTATCTATGTCAAATCCATATATTTTGTTTATTATAGTTGAAAATTTTTGATAATATTTTGTCATCAATTTCACAAGAGCTCATCAGCAGGAGAAGTCTTAACTGCACTCTGACCAACAAAGAAAACTTGTTCCATTCGTATCACTGTGATTAATGGGGATGCTAGTTTGATTCCCAGAAATTTGTTTGAAAAGGTATGATTGCAATCTAATTTCAAACCAACGCTATAATTGCACTCGAAGACGACTTCCAATGAGAAGCACAACGACTTAATAGAAACGGGTGAGACGTCTTCGATCAGATTTAAGGTGACAAGCATAGAGTACCAAGATATATATGTCTAATTACTGATTCCGAGACTTCAAGATCGGTATACGAATGCAAGAGACAATTAATGATAGATTTAGGCTACGTTTAAGTGAGTTTTTTGAGGGGCCCGGCCTGATTAATCCTGTTCTTCCCTTTTCCATATATAATTCAATCAAAACCGCATTGTTTGAAGAGGTACGTAGGTGTGAAGCTGCCCAGACAATTCGATTTTAAAGGTGAAGAGTATACGTGGTAGGTCTGTCGTGGGTAGAAGAATGAGTAAAGAATCACAATCGGTTGCTTAAAAAGAAAAAGCTTAGAGCTTCCTCGATCTTTTTTTCTTTTTTTAATTAGTTTATCCTATGATCGGATTCGTTTGTGTCTCAAACAATGATGAAAGTTGAAATAACTCCCGTTCCATTTCTAAAAGGTTTTCGATCGGTACTGTTCGAAGGTTCTGATGACTGAATAAAGTACTCTACTTTTTTTATTTGTAGATGAAGCTAAATTGCGATCGTGAAGGCTTTGTATAAGGGATGAGGATTGCAAGCCAACAAAAGAAAAGACGCGTCGCCTTCTCGCCTTGGGGCTGGATTCCACCGAGGCAGTATCCGATTCATAAAAATTCAAGACGACATACGTAACAGTGGTGAGAACGCACAAACAGATGACGACCATCGATGTTGCGGGACCCGTCGGCCATGGCTGCCTTACTGGGCACGCGTGGCGTGGATGATGGAGGATTTCATGGAGGCGCTAAATTGCAGATTACGCATCGGGAGGTGAAGACAGGGACGTGGTATTGGAGGGGTCAATTCGATTCAATCTGTTTGATTTAATGGCCGAGAGAGTTACCAAATGCTCAACTGTCGGCGGGTGCCACTGAAAGTACTGGTCAAGTGTGGTAACGGTGAGACCGTCGAGACACTGTCACTGGTCGAGTAGCATTTTTTGCGAGACGAAGGCCGTGATTGATGATTGTCGGGTCAATATGCTTTTCACAGATTTCTCCGTCTCTCTTGGTTCCCGACATTGAATCCCTCTAATTAAGGCCGCCTCCCTCCTTCAACTTCAAACCTCTCTACTTCCCTCATTTTCTTCTTACCACGTGGCTCTTCTGCTTGCTCCGAGGAATTACTCTGCCACTCGAACTTTGTTCTTAATTTCTCCTCTTTGCCTCTTATCCATCTCTGCTCACTTTTCTTTCTTTTCCTTTTCCTTTTTTTGGTTTTTAATCTGTCCCGGGTGTCTGGGGTGTTTCTTCTTTGACGGACTGTCGCCTGAATTTGGTTTTTCGAGTTTGAGGATTTGGTGGGTTAGAGAACCCGGTCGGCGTTTGGAGGTGGGAGGATGTTGTGTAGCAGGAAGATGATAAATTTCTTTATCAGGAAGGATGTGAGGAAAATCCTCAAGCGTAAAGACAGTGACGCGGGAGAAAAAGGTACTTCAGTGCCTTGGTTTTTTTTTTATTTTACCAATTTGCTTAAAATGTTTAATTTGTTAATGTTGGGGAAATGTAACGAGTTTTTAGCTTTACTGAAGAGATTTCTTCCGCGCTTTAGTACAGAAATGTGTTTCCGTTGAATTTGTCTTCTTTTCGTCTGAAGTGTTGATTATCCAGATCGGATTCTGGTTTAGTCGGAATTGTGAGAGGCTGCGATCATCTTTGTTTTTTCTTACTAAAAGCTCTTAACTTTTCTTTCGTATCTCTTCTCGAATGACATTTCTTTGATGAATTTTTGAGAACATGTAGAAAAGGGGTTCCTTGGCTTCACTCGTCCGTTGTTGATATGATGCAGAGAATATTTCGCTTCAAAGACCACTAATTCTTTTCTTGTTTATATTAGTTTTTTTTTTTTTTTTGTGCTGAAGGTAACCTTCTGGAAACTTCGGAAAGTGTATCATTTGTCCATGACCGATTTGTCAATCTTTTTGCGTAGGATTGTCAGGAGAAAGTAGTGAATTATCAGAGCTTTAAAAATGGCAGCAAGATCTATTATGTTTATACAAGGGGAATTTCACCCATTCTGTGTCAGCAGCAAGGTCACTGGAACTTTCACTTTTGTGTCAGCAGTGATTTCTGGGAATCCGTTGTTTTTTCTCCAAAAAATATTGAGAGTGACAGCATTATTGTATCATTGAGGAAAAATGGAGGGAATTAGTTTCTATCATCAGGATCCTAATCTAAAGGATCTTGCATGATGCAAATCAACTCTATGCTACATAAATTATCACTTTTTCTATGGTGGAAGTCTTTACCGAATCATATAGGTGAACATGAAGTAGTTGCTATGACTTCAATAATGGAATAGTAGTTTTCCTTGTTGTATGAAGTGAAGCAGATGGAAGCTCGTTTTGGATGCTGCTAGAATCTATATATATTCATTTGTTTTTCCTTCTTCATGTGTCAGGCAGAGCATTGGAAGAACTACGCTCATCACTTTATAATGAGCTTCGCACATCAGAAGGGGCAAAGCGCCAACAACAACGGCTATGTGGTCCCAGTGTTGCTCTTACCTTCAATTTCTTGGTGTCTGTTGGGATTATAATGATGAACAAATTGGTATTCTTCATTCTCTTTGCATCTCTGTTCTCAAAGAGTATTTTTTTTTATCTAGTTTAATGTAGGATCTGATAAAGTGAATATTTTAGGTGCTTGGAAAAGTTGGATTCAACTATCCCATATTTCTCACATTTATCCACTACATTGTAAGCTGGTTCCTCATGGCTATTCTCAACATACTGGCCCTCCTTCCTGCAACTCCTCCATCCAAGTCGACCCCATTTTCTTCTCTGTTTGCTCTCGGCATCGTTATGTCTCTCTCTAATGGGCTTGCCAATGTCAGCTTGAAGTATAATAGGTAATGCAAGTTATCCCTTTAATAAGTATGCAATTTGCAATGACATATAATCGACTTACTATGTGAGTTAAATGTAATACTCCACACTCACTGTTATAAAATTTTTTATACAAAGAAAATCTCAATTTCCAGCTATTTGAGCCATGATCACAAATGAAAATGAAGATAGAAAGAACCAACTTCTGACAAGAATTGTGAAGAAAAAAACAAGTATAGATGGATTCAGTAGTCAAGTAAGAATTTTAGAATATTGCATGAGTATCACCATAGTCTCTGAAATGGTTGCTCATGATTTACATGCATGTGAAGAACCACACACATGCCTCAACACATCTCTGTTGTTTTTTCTTTCTTATTGTAATTGGAATTTATTGTGAATTTCTCTTTGATTCTTTTGAGAACAACAGTAGGAATAATGAATTCATTAGGAAGATCGAATGAGCAAAGGAGTTACAGAGTTGAATTGAATTAAAAATAAACAAGCTTATTATAAAACATTCTTTGTTTTTACTTAGTTACAAGGGGAAAAATTTAGTACTCGAAATTCACTCATATTCTCTACTTTTAGTGTGGGTTTCTATCAGATGGCAAAGATTGCAGTGACCCCAACAATTGTCCTTTCTGAATTTTTGCTCTTCAGGGAAAAAGTTACTTTCCAAAAGGTACTCTTCTCCCTTCTCCAGTAGGTGCATAGCTTTAAGCAGTTAGTTGCATGCACAGAATATGCTCTTTCTTGAAGTTGAAGTCACTCTGAATGAAATCTGGCAGGTTTTAGCCCTCACTGTTGTATCTGTAGGCGTCGCTGTTGCTACAGTTACTGATCTACAATTTCATTTATTTGGAGCTTGTATAGCTTTGGCTTGGATCATACCTAGTGCAGCAAACAAGATTCTATGGTCTAATCTACAACAGCAAGAAAACTGGACTGCTTTAGCGTATGTGGCTTGTCTCTTTCACAATTTCCCCCTTATTCTTGCATTTTCTTTCAAAAGGGGTTACTGCAAATAAGTTGCCTTTTCCCTCTAAATTAAAAAGGAAGAATTTGTGTATACAATTTTTTAATGTTCAGTTCTTGAGCAGGTTAATGTGGAAGACCACACCAATAACAGTTCTCTTTTTGGTAACCCTGATGCCATGGCTTGATCCCCCGGGTGTCTTATCTTTCAAGTGGAATTATTCTAATACATCAGCTATTCTCATGTCAGCTATCTTAGGATTTCTGCTGCAGTGGTCTGGTGCTTTAGCTCTAGGGTGAGTAAGTTTTCCCAAGGAGAACTTCTATACTGCCATTTGTATGGAAATGCTTGTCATGTATCATAGGTTAAAACCTGTACTTTTCTCTGGCAATGCTTGTTATTTTTTTTGACTTTTATAGCTTCTTAAGTCCTTTCATTTAGTATAAAGACTGGCACTTGTTAGGAAAGCACCCTTTTTCCAGATGTTTGCGTTTTTATGTATGTCGAATTTGTATTTATTTCTGGATTTTGTTATGAAAATGAGAATTCCCAGGGTATGCCAAACATTTCTGGTAAATACCTCACACCGGCTCCAAGGACTCTTGAAACAAGATAGCTAGCTCTAATTCTGTTGCAAGTTTCAATGGCTACTGTCTCTAATCTACTGATTCTGCCACAGGGCCACGTCTGCAACTACTCATGTTGTTCTTGGGCAGTTCAAGACATGTGTTATTCTTCTTGGAGGGTACCTTTTATTTGGGTCCAATCCAGGCATCATAAGTCTTTGTGGGGCTATTACTGCCCTCGCCGGCATGTCTGTCTATACTTATCTGAACTTGCAAAAATCTCCTCAGCAAACTAGTTGGACTTCTCCTCGCCAATCTGCTTTCTCTTTAGCAAAATCAAAATTGAGCAAAGAAAACAATGACGCCCACGATGGCAACTGCTGTGGAGAAAATGTTTAAGGCGGCTTTGTTTAGGAGCACAATGGTAATCTGAACTATGGAGCTGTTACTAACCCATTCTTTTTCCCACTTCTCATTTTTCATGTTTATCTTGATTGCACATCAACAGTGTGTTGTAATCTTCTATTGCCTATATGCAAAAGCCTTTTTTCGGTTAATTTGTGTGTATTACAAAGGAATATGGAAATCCTGTTTAACTAGATCCAAGAATTTATAAGGAAAATAGAAGTTGTGCATATGAAGAGATTTTCAGTGTTTTTGAATCAGTCCCTAATACTTGTCTTCATCTTACTTTAAAATGAGTGGGTAGCTTCCAATTCTCACCACTCCTCGTATGTCTGCTAACAGGAGATAATTACTCAATCTTTATGCATTTGCATGGAATATAACATATTACTAACGAAGGCCATCATCGTGACTTAAATTATGAAGCATTGCAGCAACCTTCAGTGCTGCTGCATAACATGGATGGCTTGCTCTTGAATGAGGAGACACTGAGTTGAGAACATTATTCTCATTCCCGGTATATTTAGTTAGAGAGGTTGGTTCTGACTGTATTTATCCTAAAATTAGAGTCCTGTGATAGATCTGTTTTGTGCCTCTATTGTAATACAACCGTAGTTGGCAGTTATTGATATCAACTTTCATTGCCCCTGTTTGGATAAGACACTTTCTTTCTCCATCGCCTTGAATCTGGTATCAATCTCACCCCAATTTGATAACTCATTCATTCTAACCCGTGAACTAGGTGAGTCATCTAGGTTTTTGAATTTTGAAGTGATGGTTCTGTGGTTTAAGGAACTGGTATTGTGTATGACTCGCGAAGCAAACTGGTGTGAATTCGAGTGACTTGAATGAAATTGGTTGGACTCGGCTTAAAACATGAACAAGACCTGATTCAGTTCGTCTGCGACCGATCCGTGTCCCAAGTTTCCAGTACCGGGTGCTAAACTATTTTCTCCACCCTCTTCCTGTCCCCTGTTATCCTTCTTTCGCGCCCTTCCATGGAATTTGCCTAGTTTATTTGCTTGATGTAGCAATAGAACTACATTGAGGACTTTTGAGTTCCACATTGTAAATTAAGCCATGGCATCAATATGATTAATATGCACTGCTGCCTAATGGAGGTGGCAGTAACTTATAATGAGTTCAGTGGCAAAACAGGTGTGAGATACCCATTAGTGAAGCTTCTTGAATTGAAAGTCATAACCTTTATCAGAGCAGAAGAGGGTAGGATTGATTCGAAGAATATCATGTGGAGCCATGTAATGTCAGAGATGGGCGTAAGTTTTGATGAGAGAGGTACTAGTTACCGGTTAAGAGCAGAGACGAAAGAGCTCTATGAAGTGGAATAAAATGGAAAACGCAGCAACTAGTACCGAAAGCATCACTCTTTTAAGAGTGGGATCATTGGACTGATTCGTGTAATCTTTGAACGGCTCTTGCTTTACTAAAAGTTAGTTCTAAAATCTAAAACCATATGATACGCCATGTGTTAAAAAAACATCATATCATGATATTATGAAAAAGCAAGCATTCGTGTGTTGTACTCGTTGGTAGCAACGGGTAGGGGACATTCAACAATTACAGTAACAGTGGGTCCTCATCCTCCCCTGCCGACACAATGCTCCAGTCCTGAGGCCCCAGTAAAGCTGCAACCGTAAACAGTCATGCTGCCATGTACGAAGAGTAGTAATAATATATTACGTCTCTTCTTCCGCCATGGATTGCGCTACTGCTTTCCTTCCATCGCACTCTACTGCGACTCCATGCGCATTCATCTTCCGACTCAGGCCGCCGTTTCAACCTTCCATCTTCTTCAATTATTATTTTGGTCCTCGTAGGCGAATTAGGTGACGCACGCTCAACTACTGAGAATAGAAATCGCTCCTCATTTGCGTTCCCATGTCTCTCTCTCTCTCTCCGACGCCTTAACCTACTCTCTGCCTTTCAGGATCATCATACGCACTTGTGTGGCTTTCGCTACAGTTTTGATAATCGAAATATAAAATGTCCATCTTCTCAGATGGTCTAGTGACATGGGTTCACAAATTTGACCCGCTGAACCACCGGACCGGGTCTTCGAACCGCCGTCGGTTTGTCCGAAAACCGTGACAAACTTTCTGCGGTTTCAACTGTGAGACGCGTCTCACTGTGAAGAAGAGACTCTTATTAAGAGAAACGAGTCTTGAGTGTGAGCCGACACTTTCTTCTTCCTCTTCCCAGAGGCGAGACGCACCTACCGTAGTGACCGGACTGGAGTAGTAAAACCCGCTCGGAGGCATCCCTGCAGGGACTCGGATAATATATGGCCGTGCCTTCCTACTTTTTCGAGATCGAAAGAAAATGAATTGAAAAATGGAGTTCGGTGAATGGTGAGTTAAAAACAAAATGAATTCTGGACTTGCAATTTGGAAAACGGAAGTTTCATTTCTGAAGGCGAACGTTTGGCAGGCGAGGTATCGTTTTCCCTTTTGAGGTGTCGCTGATGTGAAGAACGCAGGAATAACAAGCGTCGAATGCCAGCGGCGGCATTTAAAGGGACGTGGATTTGCTCGACATCTAAGGTTCTCTCTGTTACGGTCCCTTCCAATCCTGCTAGCTGTCTCTTTGTCCTCATCTTTAAAGTCTTCGTTCTTTCTCGGCCCTCCGACACTGTTAGTGGGATCTTACGTTGCCGTTTCAGCTCCTAGAGGTGTCTTCAAATACAGGGATCTGAGCCTTTGGGGATTGAATTCTGGCTCCTCGGTTTATATATTTATATATTTAACTGCTAGTCGGAATGGCCGTCGATCCCAAGCACGCTTTAGGAGCGTTTCTGACACTCACAATGTTCGGAATGCTCGCCAACATGATCAAGAAAGATCATTTCGATTCAGTTGAGGTCGGTACTAGTAGTTACCCGAGTACAATTCTCTTCATTTCATTGTTTCGTGATGTTTTGTAGACTTCAAATATTCAAGTGTTCTACTTCCTATGCTTCTTACTTCCATGCATGTGGTTTTCTTCTTTTCTTATTATTCATCACCTTGCACAGATATCTGAAGTGTTCGTTTCCTTTGGCACTCAACGTTTTCTCTTTCACTGATCTTTTTTTGTTTGAAATTGAACAATTTTATCCTTTTCTGTTTGATTTGGTTGAAACATCATCGTTACCAACTGCTGTATTGGGAGGAAAGTTTTTTGGTCGATTGTCGATTGCCTTTTCCTGTATCTATCTTGGATGGATCAAGTTCCGCCAGTTCAGGGCGGCCGCCAAAAGAAAAGTCTAGTCAGACTTTTAATAATGCCAATTGATTTAATCTAGCTTTCAAATTTGTTTTTGTTGTTTAAGTCTCAAGTCCCCCTGTGCAAGATACGAAGCGTCAGATCTCTCAATCTCTGTCTCTGCTTGTTCTTTCCGATATATCTACTTATTTAATCTTTTGAAAAATATAAATTTTCTCCTTTGCTTTTGTGAATTTGTTTTTTTTCATGAGAACAAATTCCAGAGTGCCAATTTCCCTGCCTCTGTAATTTGAGTGAGTAATCCCGAAAAAAATTCTGCTTCTACCTATGAAACTCGTATTACTTTTCTGCAAGCATTCAGAAGCGTAAAAATGCTTTACATAGCCTTTTTGAACTTGATAGAAAATACATTAAATGATCTGAATATATATACAATGTCATGGTTTTGTTGCATGTCTTTGGTCGCTACCAGATCATATAGAGAAAGTTTATAAATAGTGAAAGGAGAATGAGATTTTTGTAAATCTATGTATGGAAAATTCAAGAGGCACAACAATGATAGAAAGTGACCTCATTTTGCATCTTGTAATAAGGTTTACTATAGTTATTCTGAATCCTAGTCAAATTGACTTGCTAGTAGTAAGACAAGTATAATTAAAGTTAACTAAATATTCTACTTTCCTCAATTTATTTAGTTATTTACCTCTTTTGAAATTAGGTGTACAAACAGAAATTGTACCTCACTATGCCTAGAGTTGTGTTCCCAAGACTGGATATCTAGAAACCTTCCCAATTGGCCATTAAACTAAAATGCTCAATTGGCAGTTTGTAAATTTTGCTTGATAATCTAACAGGACAAGAAACTTGGACCAGTGAGAAAGCTTAAGTTTGATAGATTAACTTTTTGTTTATGATCTCTTTATTTCTCTAGTTTACAGGACAGGTTAGGCTGTGCATAATACATGCTTTTTAGTTCTTTTTTAAAGATTTGTAAGAACATTCGGCCCTTTAACCTTGTAAAAAAGCATTGAGATGTAGATGATCCTTGCTGACAAGAATTTTTTCTGAATGATTTTTCCTGTATCCTCCAGCCACAGCTTCCCCAGCTTTCAACTGTTCAGTTTGAAGTGATGAAAATTGAAGAGCACAAAGTCGCCAAAGTTCACAAGGTGAGCAAAGGACCATGGAATAAGGTAAGCCAAGATCTCAAGCCTTGCTGGAAGCGGCCTGGAGCAAGTAAGTGATTCATAGGAGTAACAAATAAAGAAAGTTTTATGATGTAGATTGAACCTTTCTCCGCATGGAATTTGAACTCAACCTCTCTGTGCTCCTGTGCTATTAGGACTCACGGAAGAGGCAGAAAGACCAAGTGGTTTTGTCACATTCTCGCTAACTAATGGTCCTGAGTTCCACTTAGCGCAGGTATCATTTACATTTTCAGCTACTTGACATTACACAGGTCAATGTGGCTACTATGGTTCATTTCTTTTAATGTGTTTTTGTGATCAATTGGGAGGTTTGCTTCCTTTTAGGTGACAATAAGTTCTCAGATCGTCAATGGTATGCTCTATTAGATGGTGTAGGTGCTGAATTTCTGTTCCCATTTTTATAACTAAATTTTTGCAAACTCATAAAAGGAAGAAGATGAATCAGACAACAAGTATAGGACAAGGTAGCATTTAAAATTAAGAATGGAAGAACCAAAAGCATAAAGAAAATCATGGACTGAGTATAATTTTAAAAGTTTCTTTTTTCTTTCTTTCCTTGCATTTCTCCTTCAAGCATGATGTACTAGCTTCAGGTTTCACTCTTTATATCACTTGATGATGATTAATTACCTAATATTAGCACTTCTCTCGTTTTCCTCTATTAGGTAGCCGATGCAGTGGTGGTTGCAAAATATCTGGGGGCCACGCTTGTAATTCCTGATATCAGGGGAAGTAAGCTTGGCGACAAGAGGTTAGTAGTGGGAAACTAGAAACAAAAAGTCACATGCACTTGGCTATTTTTCCGATGACGTTATTTGATGAGAGAGGGTGAAAAAGGGAGAAATCAAAGCATTAACTTAAGCAGGACGCATAGTTAGTTTTAGCCAATGACAATGTTGTACAAATATAGAGAGGGGGAGGGAGCGAGGGAAATAACTAAATTATATACATTCATATTTGGTTGCTACAACATTGTCTATGAACTGTATCTTGTTTCTTATGATCTTCTTTTCAGTTAAATGCATTTAGATTATAACACAATAATATTTCCAATAAATATATCTTATAAAGAAGCTCCTATTCTGTAAGGAACTTTGCGGAAATTTATGACATCGAGAAGTTTGTAAAGAGCTTGGAAGGAGTGGTCAAGATAGTGAAGGAGCAACCAGCTGAAATAGCCACAGGAAAGCTTGCAGTTGTGAAGATACCTAACAGAGCTACAGAAGACTACATTGCAGAGCACGTTGAACCCCTGTTCAGAGCAAAGGGCAGTATACGACTGGTGTCATTCTTTCCTTCTGTAAATATGAAAAGAAGTGAAACAGAGAAGGAAGCTGATTCAGGTGCATGCTTGGCAATGTTTGGTACTCTTGAATTACAAAAGGAGATTACTGAAACTGTTGGCGCAATGCTTGCTAGGCTGAGAACTCTAAGCCGCAGATCAGATGGCCAGTTTGTTGCCGTGGATTTGAGAATTGATGTATTGCAGGGCAAGGGGTGCAAAAAAAGTGGAATGAAGGGTAAGAGTTGCTACAGTCCAGAAGAAATTGCAGTATTTTTGGAGAAAATTGGGTTTGATAGGGAGACCACCATCTATGTGACCGAACCCAGGTGGCATGAAAATCTGGAGGCTTTAAAAAACAAGTTTCCGAAGACCTATACAAAGGTGAGAACACTTCTCCAGCTTTCTACTTGTTACTGGTTACCTGCATCTGCTCTGTTTGTTTTCTACAGTTCTTTCTTCACCGTGCTTTGTTGTGCTTCGGGAGAAGTCTCTATAGTCAATGCAACTATGCTATATCTCCAACTCATAGTCTCACTGGCTTTCTATGAATGTTGCAGGAAAGTATAGTCCCAGCCGATAAGAAGGAAAAATTTCTTGATTCAGAAAGCGCCCATCTTGAGAAGATCCTGGACTTCCACATATGCTCCAAAAGTGATGTATTCGTGCCGGCCATTTCTGGCCTATTTTATGCGAACGTAGCAGGGAAAAGAATCGCTTCAGGCGTAGGCAACATACTCGTTCCGTCTCAAATAGAAGGTTTCTCTGCACCGGCAGCCAATTTTGTCTCATCGTATATTTTTAAGAGGAACCACATGGCGTATTCATGTTTCTGTGACAAGTGACGTTTTCACATCGTTCTGGATGCTACCGCCTCTTGCTTCCTTTGAAGTTCTCCGACTGGTGTGGTGTTACAGAAAGGATTCGTGTTTAAACAGAAACGTCAGTCTATTTTGTCGTCTTAAATTGTCAATATAAGAAAAGAATCTGTTTAGAATGCTAAATTGAGTCTTAGGTTATCATCTTTTATTCTCTTAACTGTACACTTGTGACGCTCGGTCCATGTCATCTTTGATTATAAGCCGAAGTCCTCGAGGGCCATGAACACTTTGCTCCTAGGGCATCAAATTAAGCTCTTAAGGCCTCCACTGTTATATATTTTTCCCGAGAATCCCTTCTCCGAATATTGATGAGTTTGTGTGTAATTCCAACGCACAACAAAACCATATAAAAGCCACAGATACATTTGAAGCGTACATAGCTCCTCTTCCTGGCACAAGACATTTTTGAATTGCACTCCCTCTGGAGTAATTCCAATGACTTCCAACCATCGAGAAACAGATCTCCCATTTTCAGCTAACGACCCATCAGTAGCGCTTGATATCAAAGAAACCATGCCGAGGAGAATTCAACCAACAGCCTATACTTAGAGATCACCTGATCATGTAGGCAAAACAAACAAATCGATTGTTTGCTGAATGATGAAAACAGGTACAAACAGTCTAACTTGCTGGAATACCGATAAGTTTTTTCACTACCTCGAGCAGTTCACATAATTCATCTAAAAATGATTTTCTTGTTTAAGTTTTGGATCGCATAGAAGCTGATAACCTCAAAAATTATAGAACGAACCAACAATTTACATGACAGTCATTGACATTATTTGGCGGGCAAGGCCAGGATCTTGTTGTAATAATTCTTTCAGATTGTTTTCAACCTCTGCCAATTGCTTTTCTAAGTATTCCTTCGATGTCTGCAAAGCACAAATACAAACATTAAACATTCACATAACGAAAGTTTTTAAATAGCATCCAGAGGGAGGGAGAGGGGAAACCTGCAAGGAAGCTAGAGCAGTCTCACTATTCTTAAGCTTCTGGTCCTGCTCACTCTCCAGAACCGATTTTGGCTCTAAGACAAAACTGTGATGGGAGAAATTAAAACATAAAATACATCAGAAGAGGTAAGTGATGACATGTGCAAAACCCATTTTTGACAACAGAAGAGAAAAAAATAAAGAAAATAAATAAAAGAGATTGTTGTTCCCTTAGGGTATATAGAGCCAGAGTTGAAGTTCCAGGGCTTACACTTTCCCTGTGAACCAATAAAAAACAAAGGCCATCAGACGAGGTTCAATATCCATGAAGTCAAACTAATTATGAGTCCTTTGAGTAAAATCTTAGTGATATACTCCATAAAATTACAAAATCCCATCTTCATCCTAATAAAAAAGATAGCAAACCTCAACATCCACAATGAGACGTGAATTTTCATAAACAGTCACAGGATACAGACTCGTTTGTTGTTCTAACAAAATTTAAAAGGGTTTTCCCAATTCATTAAAGATCATTTCCTAATCTCAAATTTTTTTCTTACTCTACGTTCAGTTTACACCATTTAAAAATATTGCTATCTCATATTCAACTTAAGACAGCATTTGGTTATGCTCTTTGATAGAGGACTTTTGAGAAAGCTGTTTAAGAGAGTCCTCTTTGGAGAATCTTCATTTTGGAGCTTTTTTATAGTACTAAAATCTCCTTTTTGAAAGAAAGATTCATTTAAAAAAAGGCTAATCCCAACATGTTTCTTATCCAGAGGGAGGCTCTTTCTTCCAAAAAGGTGTTTTTAGCCTCCAAAGAGTTTCACCAAACGTGCCCTAGTAGATTTTACCCTTATTCACACTCTCAGAACAAATATCTTATTTTGCAACATGCATAAATTTCATATCCATACCAATTGCTTTATAGGTATTTGTATCATTTGGTAACTGGTGTAGCTCCTCCAGTGTCAGATAGGCACGTTTCTTCTCACCTTCCTTATTGCGCATCTGATTCTGTACCTGCAGGAAGGGCAGAAAAATATACGGCAAGAATATTAGAGGTTGGGCCTCCAATAACTGTGAATTTTCTCAACTAGTCTATGTTCTCAAACAAAAAAAAAAAAAAAGATAAGCAAATTCACTGGACATGCTAATTTCTGGATCAAACTAATCCATCAACGGAAAAAAATCAAACAAGCTTGAAGTAATTTCTATAGGGAAAAGTTAAATGGCTGAAGTACTTAAAAGGGTGCCAGTGATAGAATACTTCTAATGTAATGAAAGTAGATGGTAGTGCACCCCCCTTAGTTATCAATCCTATCAGCTCAATAACTAACTAAACAGCATAACCCCATGCAAAGGAGTACTATAAACACAGAGATACTAAAGTAGATTGGTTTTCCATATCAGACAATGATAAATTGGCCTCAGCAATCTCCTCACTTATGAAAATGATGAACAGTTTCTGCAAATAACATGTCACCAGAGAGCATTGACCAAAGCCTCCTAAATTCACATTCTGGAAGAAGTTAGTCAATCATTAAAATGAATTGCATATCAAACAACCACCATCATATTTAGGCTGATTAAAGAGATACATACTAACCTGCTTCAATTTTCCTGTGGCATCTATCATTCGACCTTGAAGCTCAAGAAATGCCTGCAATTATCCAGTAGTTATGAACGCATAAGGATCTCCCTAATTGATAATAAAGGCTAAAAATTATCTTGAGTCTCATGTTGATAATACTGCAATTCAGGCGTCAGATACATAAATTTAGACACTGAGTCGATCAAGTCTGGACCACAAAACTGCGGTAAAGAAATTGGCCAGAGACATATCAATGTAAGTCTGTCTGCTGACTGTACATACTAAAGCTGATTAAAAAAGAATAATGATGTGCGTACAATACTGTTTGCATACATTTTGGCTACGGGTACAATCCTCACTGTAGAAGTGGGACCCCCAAGAGGAATATTTTAATACCCCACTTCTACAGTGAGGGTTGTCCCCAAAATGTACGCAAACAGTAATGTACACCTAGCATTACTCATTAAAAAATAATGCCAAGATTCAGAGTGTATAACACATTTAAACAAAAAATTAAAAAATAAAATATTCTTCTAGTAACTATAATATCACTCCCAAGAACTATAAAATGCAGTGAGAAAATATTATCAACAGCCATCCAGATTATGAAAGCATAGAAGAAGCAGATGAAAAATGAAACCTACTATATATTCTTAATTTTTAGATTCATTGAAAATAAAATCAATTTATAACTTTCGACTATGATAGCTAGTTATATACCTATGTATTGAATCACTACCCAAGTAACACAGAGGTTATTTCCTACTTTGTTATGCCTTTGAAATGTAAGTAGCTGATGAGTCAAGTTCATACCACTTCATGGTGGCTTCTAGGACATAAAACATTTACATCAGAAGAACTGATTTGCCTCAACAGGATACATTTTTATTTCACTTTCCACAGAAAAAAAGAAAGAAAAAACGAAAATAAGTCTATTAGCTAACTCC
This sequence comes from Aristolochia contorta, assembly GCA_022405105.1. Taxonomy (NCBI): domain Eukaryota; kingdom Viridiplantae; phylum Streptophyta; class Magnoliopsida; order Piperales; family Aristolochiaceae; genus Aristolochia; species Aristolochia contorta. The sequence goes on along the minus strand of CM039666.1, from coordinate 4,061,931 downwards.
TTAAGCGCAACTACAGTGTCCTAACATGAATTCAGCGCAAAATCTAAAGGTATGTCAAGAGACACTAAAGAAGATAGTGCTATTTTTGTTGTCTCATACATAACATCATTACATCTTTAGCTAAAACATTAGACCGTAGATATTTGGAACTTTTGGAGGAACATAGGGGAACAAACAGATACGAAAGTGTCCAATTTTTTTTTTTTTTTTCATTTTTTACTTAGAAGTGTGTAATACATCGAAGCAGATAAACAATTCATGAATTCACACGGAGAATAGACAAAACACTCGAAGCTCAGAATCGAGGCGACTACTGCTCCTGGCAACAAAACTACTAGAAAAGAAGCCTTACCGATCTGTTGGCTTCATCCGCCATGACGGGGAATGTGTGGAACGACCAAAGTCACCAAAACCTAAACGAGACAGATTCAGAAAATGAGAGAAGAAGAATAAAGTTTAGAAGATTATTTGAGCTGCTGCTGCAGAACTCACCACTCCAGCGACGCCCCAGACAGATTCAGAAACAGGCGTCAACAGACTTGAAAAATAACTTCTTTTTCTATCAAATAAAGATCATAAATTCATGGCTCAGTGGGGAACATTACTCTATGACAGTACTGAAAATAACTTACTCAACTTATATTAATTAACAAACTGTTCGAGAAAACAGAAATTATTCGCACCCAAGTGACTCATTCCTTGTAAAATAAACATATTATTACCGGCTTAAACTCAGATATTTTGGGCTGGGCTCCTGGGAATCAACTCCTCCGGTTCGGTGTCAGCTTCCTTTTTATTAGGCCTGGCCAGCGTGGGGCATGCAACATCAATCTTGCTTGATTGAATGTCCAATAAAGAGCAAAAAAGAAGAAGCCCAACAGTGGCCCATATGTTTTATGGATCCAGGATATTCTGATGTTGGAGGTCTAGTTATCAAGGAAGACATCTTTAGCTGAGGCTAAATTACAGTTTATTTAATGTTAACCATAAACTTTTGGTGAATTTTCAGTGGACAATATTTTATAAAAAAATACTGATTTAGAATAGCTCCAAACTAAATCTTTTTATAAGTACTAGCGACAAACCGTAACCAAACATGTAAAATATCATGATTTTTATAAAAAACTTCAATGAAAGTACTGAGCAAAGACCCCAAAAAAAAAAAAAAAAAACAGCGGAGTTGAATTTGTATTTTATGACTTTGACATCCAATTAATTAATGTTCTAATAAAAAGCTAAATTCGGCAGCAGACCCAGCAGCCAAATCTTAATCTTCATTGAAAACATTTGGAAGATTTTCCATATTTCAAGTTAACTTGCTATTGTGTTCCTTGTAGGTAGGGTTCTGTTGATGCTAGGAAAATTGCGGTTCGAGCTTGAAACTTGTTGACAGCTATGTGAGTTCTGTTTAAAACCCAATTTTAGAGCTAAAGTGTGGACCTGCAGACCCAATTGGAGGATTGCCATATCTGAGCAAGATCTAAATCCATTCTCCAAATATGCCTGTAGAGAACTCTCCCACAACAAAAAGGCAATGAAAAGGAAATCAGAGACAACAATTAAGATGCAGACAATTGATGTTGCTCCAAAATTTTCATCTCAACACTTGTTACAGAAATTTCACAAGAGAAGCCATTCCGCCAATCATCTCACAATTATAAAGCTGAGGTAGAACTCTTAAGCAATATAAATGAAATTTAAAAAAGAAACAAAACTTGGATCTTGGTGGATTGAACCACCATCCTCAAAAAAGACTTTTTGAGTGCTCTTACCATTTGAGCTTAAAGATCCACCTTAAAGTAATCCAAGCAGTAATACATTTGATCAACACATAATATTTGCAGTCCCTTACTTAAAAAAGAAACAAAAAAAGTCCAGAAGGCAAAAAGATCTGCGAGAGAAAGAAAACAGGAGAAAAAGGTGATTCTCTCTCTAGTTATATTTTCCCTCCGAAAATGGAACTTGGAAAAGAAAAAAAGAAAAGAGCAAGAAGGGAGAAAAGTTTAAATCCTAGGTCAAGGGACTAAATATGGATGTTATATATTAAACTGCATACATAATTTCCTACTGAAATCATTAATGACCGAAATGCTCACGTACCTTTTAAGTAATTTTTGGGAGGACATATATAGTTCAGTTTGAGCTCTATCTTTCAGGTTAATATATTAAAAGGTTATGTATGAGTGTGATCTTCTATCTATCGGCTTCAAATGTACGTTTAACCAGTTTTCCAAAAGTTTAATTAGTTCCGTTTGGAAGAAATGCAAGGGGTTAAACCCACGCCAGCTCAGTAGGCGATTCCCTCATCCGTACTAGCTAGCTAATACAAACTCGCTGTAGATCGAGTATATGAACGTTAGAACGGTGGTATATATAGGTTACAGCTATACGTACGTGGCACTAGACCAGAACAATTACTAGTGCATGCAATAGCTGGAGTACTGGTCCTGGAATAGTCCTGCAATTTCTGATGAATATTACCTGATATTGGCATGCAAACAGTTTTCATAAAGATTATAAGTACTGGAACCTACCTAGAGGACACAGGCATGGTACTTGAGCTTCGAGCAATTAATATGCGCAACACTTTTTCACGCAGATGATCATGATCAGATCAAGTTGTTTGGGTTGCCAATTAACATCACCTAGCTTCGGTCTTGTTGCATCAAAGGAAACCTCTTTCCAACTATAAAGCCTGAATCTTTTATACTCGTTTATGTATGTGGGATTTTATCTCTAACACTCCCCCGCGTGGGCTTTCTATTGGGCTCCTTCACGTGGACAATTTGGGTGGAGGCTCACGTATGAGCACTCGCTATGACACCATGTAATATTGGGACGAGGTTTATTCCAAAATGACTAGCCGAAGTTAGAAAACCTTTTTCTAACTATTAAGCCTGGATCTTTTATACTCATTTATGTATGTGGGACTAATCTCTAACAGATATGCATGCACTTACCACAGAGAGTAAATTAGAGAGAGAGAGAGAGAGCAAATGAGAGAGAGCAAATGAGAGAGAGCAATGAGAGAGAGAGAGAGAGAGAGAGAGAGAGAGAGAGAGAGAGAGCAAATGAGAGAGAGAGAGCAAAGAGAGAGAGAGAGAGAGAGAGAGAGAGAGAGAGAGATGAGAGCAAATGAGAGAGAGAGAGAGAGAGAGAGAGAGAGAGCAAATGAGAGAGAGAGAGAGAGAGAGAGAGAGAGCAAATGAGAGAGAGAGAGAGAGAGAGAGAGAGAGAGAGCAAATGAGAGAGAGAGAGAGAGAGAGAGAGCAAATGAGAGAGAGAGCAAATGAGAGAGAGAGCAGAGAGAGAGAGAGAGAGAGAGAGAGACTTATTTCAAACCTGATTGCCCTCTAATATATCTTATACAGCTTGTTCAATGAACCTGCGTATTGAGAAATTGTAGCTTTCGAATTAAAATTTTACACAAGCACAAAGTTAATTATATCTATAAATCAGTCTCATTCTTAAGTTAGCTGACGGTCAAACTCTACAGTTGTCAGCGAATAATTAGCCGCATTGAACTCAAGAAGTTAACTAAGGAAAAGGATAAAAGTCTGCCTCAATCAGAACGTGGCCCAGAGAAGTCCATGCATTCCTGGCCTCTTGTGTTTCTGCCAAATTAAACAAGTCCAAACTTGGGATTTCTGACTTCACTTCTAAATGCATGAAGTGGAGGATCCGAGGAGGCAGTAGTAGTAGTACTCTGATGGAGTATCGGGACCCCCCCACCCAATTGCCGTTCCCACCCGAATCTTTTCGCTTTCAAATTAAGACTAACAAGTCAGAACCTCGGAACTAGGTCCTGTTTGGGAGACCCAACATAAGTACTGCACCCAGAACAGGAATTAAATATTGGAGAGGAAGATCAGAGAGGAAGGGAGGCGGATCAGATGGAGTCGGAATTCAAACACCAGGGAGATGGATTTGCACCGAGCTGATAAGGAGATTAATTGGGGTGTTTCCGATTTGCCGGTTCTTGCTGCCATTTTGAATCTTTTATTGGCTTTCTTTGTCGGCATTTTCACAAACACGAGCTTTACAAAACGTTAAGAGCTGCAGTGGTTATTGGTGATCTGGGGAGGCCGACATGTGAAGTACTGAAGCTCAAATCCGTCTAACGAAGACCTTTCAGCTGCCAATCCATGGAGGGAATCTAGAATTTTACTATTAATCCCCCTCGTGCACGACACGTTTTCTCCTTCCCTTTTCTTTTCTCAATCTTATGAGACGACATGCGTTAAATAGACTGAGACTAACAGTACTGATCAAGCACAAAAATGATATTATTTAAAAGAGTTATTTACTAGGCATTATATAACCTGATTTGTGGATATCTCCAAATTAAGAGGTGTATAATATAGAACTTGTTATATATTGGTATCAACCAAGTGAAGAATTACTAACAGGGTTTATTCTTTAAATGAATTGAAAGGTGCAAGAGTGTTATTTTAAATTATATGAATAAAAGCAGGGAATGAATATTGATTAATGATATGCGTATAATACTGTTTGCGTATATTTTGGGTACACTCTTCACTCTAGAAGTCTGGTATTAAAATATGAAAATTGCTAACTGAACCTATGGGCAGCACCTATCCCATGCACATGTTAATATAAACCATTGATGCCTAGGGTTTATCCTCTAAAAAATAGGATTTTATAAAGAAATATTTTTTATATTTTTAAGTGCTTAGATTAATATGCACGTCAGATAGGTGTATCAAATAGGTGCGCCCACTAGGTGTGTCTAGCATTACTCTTAACATATTCCTTGGGGGTCCCACTTCTATTGTGAGTGATGTACCCAAAATGTATGTAAACAGTAATGTATGCCTAGCATTACTCATGTATATTATATCATATTGTCCTGCTCTTGCTGTCATTTTGAAACTTTTATTGTCTAATTTCTTGTCGCCATTTTCACAAACATGAACTCTAGAGCTGTTGAGGTTGATGATCTGGGGAGACCGACATGTAAACTATTGATCCTCCCTCGTGACTCGTTTTCTCCTTCCATTTTCTTTTCTTCTCTCAATCTTATATATAAGTCGATACATGTTAAATAGACTAAGACAAGCATTCAAGCACAAAGCTTATACTTAGTCACTTTCGTGTACCCATTGGAAGCCCTTTCAGAGATTCCTTAGGGACTGAACTTAGGAAGCCTTCCACTGGCAGGCGACAGTGTTTTTCACATGATTTTTTGTTACTCATGTCAGCATTCTCGCTTCTAATATCTCCAGGTGTTGTCACCGAAAACCTTCCCTGATTGATAGAACTCAGCCCTAATTCATTTTCGATGCCATGGAGCTAAACAAGTGAGCTATTACGCTTTCTTCTAATTAAAATAGTTATTTTCTTGATATTATATAACATAATTTGTGGGAATCCTCCTAATTAAGAGGTGTATTAATATAAACCTTGTTATAAATGGAAGTCTCAACCAAATGAACAACAAATGGGTTTAATCTTTAAATAAAAGATGCATACAAGTACATAAATTACTTTGAATTATATGAATAAAAAGCAGGGCATGTATATAATATACTTCACGGAATTTGTAACATGTGCATGGCATGTGACTCTTACGCGTGATACTAGTATATATCCCTGTTGATGACGTACACATTGTCCAAAGCAGATTCAACTCACAAGTCACATCGCGCGCGGACTCTCAGACTAAGCCTCGAATTATTTTATCTTCTGCCCTTGATCGTCGGCTGATTGCATGGTTTATATATAATTATAATGCTACAAATTGTAATCTATTAGAGCTATATGGCATGTTCACATGACGGGATTATGAATCATGTATTAGAAACCCAAAGGAGCCAGCTTCATCATCCTTTCTTAAGCATCTCATGCATCAAATGCACGAGAACTGTATTTAAACCCCGGATTAAACGAATTTCTATCGTTATGTTGCTTGGACATTACATTCATCCAAAACCCATTACTGGTTTCTATGACATGCTGTCACATGCGTATCCTCTGACTCTAGCTCGGAGGAACTAAAGAAGAAACAAAATATTGTAAATAAAGAATTAATGAAAACCTGAACAGTTTCTTGATTTCCTCCATCGCGCATTGTGTTGCATGGGTGGTGGATGATTCATAAATACCATTTTACATTGAATCTAATGTCCTATTTACTAATTGCTATTTATCACCTTCTTCCACTTCTGCTTCTCTCTTCTTTTGATCTTCTTCTTCTTCTTCTTCTTCTTTTTGTTCTTTCTTTTTTGATCTTCTTAGTCCTTTTCTTTTTCTTCTTCTTTCTATAAAATACTCTTTCATGAGTTCAGAGTCCCAGAAGCACGTAATACAGAATCGTTATCGGAAGAGCAACAAGCATACCGAAGATAACGCTGCAGAAACAATTCCGTCTTAATCAGTTCACACTTCACATGCATGGGTTAATTTAATCTGGGAAACAAATATGTACAGATTGAGAGAGAGCGAGAGAGAGAGAGAGAGAGAGAGAGAGAGAGAGAGAGAGATCTAGAGAGAGAGAGAGAGAGAGAGAGAGAGAGAGAGAGAGAGAGAGAGAGAGAGAGAGAGAGAGAGAGAGAGAGAGAGAGAGAGAGAGAGAGAGAGAGAAGTTAGGACTTACGCGGTGCTGAGTATATCTGGGTGGACGTTATACTCTTTGGCAAATACGAAGGGGACAATCCCTTGAGGAAGAGCTGCCTGAACACATGCAAACAAGTGTGTTAGATTAGATTTTAATAACACATATTCATTGGGATTAATAACATTTTCGTTTCTGGGGACTTAAGTAGACTGCAAGGTCATCAGATGCTTCTGATGAGAAAAAAAAAAGGAAAAATGAAATTGAGCGGACCTGGACGATGGCAACATGTAGAAGAACGCCTCGGATTCCGATGGCGATAGAGGTTGCGGCCATTACCGCGGGACCCGTCAGGAACCTCACTGCCATGGAAAACGCTGCCACGGATCTCCCGCAGGCTATAATCTTCGGTTGCAGAGCCATGAACAGACCTATATAATTAATATTCGACCCATGCACATTACTAATCTTGGTAATTCATTAAAACTTAATAATACTTAATAAAAATTTTAACAAAAAAAGAATTACCTAGACTGAACATGGCCATTCCCAGCCCTGCGTCTGACAGTATTGAAATCGACCCTCTCACAATGGATGGCATCTGAATGTTCCACCTGAACAAATGCGTTTAATTAGCAGAGAAAGGAGTACTACTGGAGATTATATATATAACTGATCAGAAAAGAGATTTCTAATTTGTTCAAGTTAGTTACTCGAATTGCTTAAGTGTTAATAATTCCCAATATATACCTGTAGGAAACCAGTGACCAGATAACGCCGAAGAGGCTGGAGTAGGTGTTGGGATTACGGATGAGCTTTCGCCACACCATGATCAGTATCAACCTCGTCATGACACTGGCAGGTGGCATTTGGTGCGACCCGCCCCCGAGTTTGTCTCCTCCCATATTGATGCCACCCAGCTTTGAGCCCGCCGGAAATTTCTGATAATTGGGGTTCCGCCCACCGTCTTCTATTTCCACTTCCGGGTTAACACCCATATTCTTCTTCCCAGCTGCAGGACTGCTATTGGCGCTCACACAGCTCGAAGATTCATGAAAGTTACCTGAAGAACAAAAAAATTATATTTGGTCATGGTTAATGGAGCAAAACTAATAATTATATATATATGGAATTGATATTGTGTACCTAATTTGGATGCAGCGGTAGTAGTACTAGTGATTTCATTGTGAAGAACTTTGGAAGCCTCGTCCATGGGTCCAAAATCATGAGAAGCGGCTCTGTTAACGGCGTGCCTCAAATTCCCTTCAGAAACAGGGGACGCGCTGGAGCTCCAGACGAACATATGAAGCTCCTTATTGGGGTTCCCTCCATATAATTCTTTCTTCTTCCCGAGACTGGTGGAAGTCGTCAAAACGGGATTCTGGGCCGGCGGCGGTGGCGGAGGAGGAGGATAAGCCGAACCCAGTCCGGCCGCGTTCAAGAAATCCCCGCTCATACTCCGGCGTCCCCGAGTACTCTGCTTGATCCCCTGATTATATCTGATGATCTGCATCTCCTCCTCGAAATTGGACGTCCTGGGCGTAGGCCCCCTGGAGGACTGCAACGAGTAGACATGATCAGTGGTAGTAGTACCACCACCACCACCGTGGAAGTTGCAGGCGGCGCCGCTTCGAGGGCTGGGCACTTTGCTGGAAAACATGGCGTAGAAGTCCGTCTGGTTGAAGCTGGAAGCCCTGGGCGTGGGCTCCCGCGAAGACTGTAGCGAGTAGATGTCGACCCCGGTGAGGTTTGACGCTCGGGGAGTAATATTGGAAGTGGCCATGGAATTCAACCCTCCATGGTGGGAGGAGGACTTATTGTTGTCGTTGTAATTGGAGGAGGAGGAGATGATATTTGACCTGCTGCAAGCGGAGGAGGTTGACTTCCTGACGACGACGTGGAGCTTTCCGTCGTCGCCGAGCTCGGCGTCGGCCTGGAGCGGGTCCCGGCCGTTGAGCGACATGACATCGGACTCGACCTTGAAGGAGGTAATGGATCCGGCCGTCTCCGGGAACTGCTCGGAGATGAGTGTCTTGGCGCCGCGGTACTCGAACAAGAAGAGCATGAGGGTGTACCAGATGACGCTCTGGAGGACCACCACCTGAACCATGAGGTTCCCGGAGAAGTCCCCGTACATGGCCCTGAGGAGGGGGATCCCCATCACGAGCGTGTTTGGGAGGGTGGAGAGGGAGAAGAGGGTGATCATCCACTCCAGGCTTCCCCGCTTCGAGAACCCCTGCCACAGCAACAGGGCAACGAGGATGACCACCTTCTGGAGCGAGTCCGCCGCGATGAACCTGTAGTTCATCGCGTACGGGTCGTTCTCGGAGATGAAGTGGAAGGACAGCAGCGGCACCGCGAACACGGCCACGAAACGGTTTATCCCGGAGCACTGGTCCGGCGTGAAGATCTTCCACCACCGGACCGACCCGTACGCCAGGATCATGGACACGTACAGGGGTACGATCGCTGCGAGCACATCGTAGATGTCTTTCCCCGTAATCATATTATTACTATTAATATTGGGAGGAGAAGGAGGAGGAGGAGGCCGTCGTCGTCGTCGTCGTCGTCGTCGTCGGAGGTCGACGGAAGACGAAGCGGATCAATCCGGTGCCAAGGCCCTCCCCCTGTGAGGCTGTGAGCTTTGGGAAGGAGATTTTGACACCAGAGTGCGGATTGGCCGAGGGAGGGAGAGCAGGTGGAAGAAAAAGGGGCACGCGCGCGTTTTAAGGGGATCTCGATTCTCATCTCATGCACGAAGAAAGTTATTTGACCGTTGACCTCTAGGCTCGCCTGAATCCTCTATGGGCTAGTCCACCGTTCCGGATAATATTCACAAGCTCGTAAATACGGTGCTTCTTCACATACGTATACGATTGTTGATAAATTGTAAATCATTAAAAAGAAAATTAAATATATCTTGGAAGGTGGAAGGATGAAGAGAGGTAATTAATTCTACCCTTTTATGAATGTCCTCCCTTACCGTGGGGACTTAATTTACAGCTAGGTTTTTACAGTACTGTTGCAGCTTTCTTACACAATTAATTACATGATCAACCATTAACCACTCCTAGTCGGGCTCACCAACTATATTCAATGAAAACTTTTTGCTATTGGCATTTACGAAAGGAGATGATTCTAAACTTTCAAGCAACAAAGTAGCTTACAATAGATGCTAATAAAGGCCTAAACTTGAGACATGTTCGTTAATGGTACATTTACAACAACGGTGTAACTCTCAAGATCATAAACATGGCAAGTCATACTGTGTCACATATCAAGAATCATACAAGCACAGGGTACAGTGTCACAGACTGCTCAATGCATTTATCACCTCAAACCTTCACCCTTGCATCTTTTACCCATGGCCTACACGAAGTGGGGTTATCCAAGCAGTCTGAATTTTAGCTACTTCCCTTCTCAGTGGAGATCACTTCAACGGGAAGTTCCATCGCTTGCAGCAAGTGCTGCTCTGCTGAAGGTATTTCATGCCCCATGTGGATCTCGGGCTGAGTAGTTTTCCGGGGCCTTCCCGGTGATCTCTTTTCAGGTGATGATTTTTCTCCTTGCATTCGGATCTCGGGTTTTGGCTGTTTTCTGGGTCTTCCTCGTGACCTCTTCTCCACGTTCTGAGCTGTTTCCAGATGCACACTCTCCTCTATGTTGTGAGATGTTTCATGATGTTCACTCTTCTCTGTATTAAGAGGTGTCCCCTGATGCACACCCTTCTCTATGATCTGAGGTGCTTCCAGGTGCACATTGTTCTCTATATCCTCAGCAGCTGCTTCCTGATGCACAATCTTCTTCGGGGGTCTTCCTCGTGGCCTCTTCTCTAAGCTCTGAGGGGTTTCCTGATGCACACAACTCTTCTCTATGCTCGCAGGTGCTTCGGATGCACAATCTTCTTTGGGGGTCTTCCTCGTGGCCTCTTCTCTATGTTCTGAGGGGTTTCCTGATGCATACTCTTCTCTATATTCTGAGTTGTTTCCTGTTGCCAACTGTTCTCTATGCTCGCAGGCACTTCCTGATGCACAATCTTCTTTGGGGGTCTTCCTCGTGGCCTCTTCTCTATGTTCTGAGGGATTTCCTGATGCAGACTCTTCTTCGCTGGCCTACCTCTTTTCCTAATTACTGGAGCTACTTCCTGTATGATTCCTGGAACCCTTGTACTTTCTAAAGTTTTAGGCCTTCTGTCTTGGAATGAGGATGCTGCTTCCCCTGACTCAAAAATTGATTTGTCATACCTGTAATTGTTCAGAGCAACTTGTCTAACAGATAATGAAACATCAAGCGGCAAAAGCAATTCTTCTAACTCATGCCACTCAAGATCTTCAAAGTCGCCATCTTCATAATCCACCCTATACCATTTAGTCTCTTCATCAAAGCCAGTCACTTTACCATAATAATATTGACCTGAAAACATCTTCCTGATAACCCGTCCTTCCAGTGCTTTCCCAAAACCATGATTCTTTTGAGGGCGAACATTGCTGTTAAAATCCGATGTGTTGTTGGCAGCAGTTTCATTAAGGTCAGCATTCAGGGCTGGCACCCCATTGATAACAACGGCAGGCTCTCCTTCCAATTCATACACTTCTTGCTCTTCCCCTTCATGAGAGTTTACCATTTTTAGCAGATCCGACAGGACGATTTATCTTCTTATAAATTTTCCAGAAAGGATAATCGTTCAGGGATCTGCCATAAAAATGGAGAGAAAGGTCAATCTTGATACTTAAAGGACATAGGAACATACAAGAGAAACAGAACATCCAATATGAATCGCCCGATCATCCTCTGAAAACAAAATATTATGATTCCCTACTTATAGAAACTAACAAACAACTGTATCGGAAGGACACAGATGTAGCATTCATACAATCCTGATGGTGCAGATTCAAAATGAGGAGGTTTTGTGAGATTGTTTCAACATAAATTCCCGCTGAGAATGCTTACGCTCATGTTCTCAGCAAAGAGAGAAATCAAAGACCCACCCTTCTTAACCAATGTATCACCTACGAGACCAACAATCCCGAGACACATAGCCCCAATTCAATATAAATAGCTAATAAATAAGCGACCTAGCATGGAAAACACAGGGATAATCTCATTTTAAGCAAATATATCATTAAAATTAGTGGACAGAGAAAGTAAACAATTATGGCAAAGGGCATGGCTGTGAATTCAGGTAATCCAATAAACCAACTCCAGTTTGTGATCTTTGTGAACAATTAAAATCTAACAAGAAAAACTACCCGTACGCTGAGAGAACCTGAAAGTGAACTCATCGGATGTGGAAACAAGATTTATCTTAAAATCTCAAATCAGTTTCAAAGAAACAAGCTAAAATATTAATTGAAAAGGACTGGAAAAATTAACTAAATGATTAAGTGAACCCAATCATGGCGTCCGGCGACCCAAATATAACCTAGACCCACTTTACCCAGATTACCAAAAAAAAACTCTGAAAGAAAATGCAGCATAAGGCACAAGGGAAAATTGAGAAGTCAAAATCTGTACCCTGAATTCAAAATGGCGAGACAGCTACCTCCAGCGGATACAGAAACGGCGAAACAGCTTTAACTCACACAGGCTTGAACTCTCCCGCCTACTTGGGGTTCAGACAAACCACTGTTTTTTGTGCATATAACAGTCACTCCAGCTCCCAGCTAAGCAAAGAAATAAAGAGAGACCATCACGACCAGTACGGGAGCGTTGAGCGCCAATTAATTGAATAATCGAACAGGCATGATTTCTTAAGCAGTATCAGTGAGAAGACTCAGAACCCATCTTCCCTTGCATCAAAGGAAGCCAACGCCGGTACCTAACCTTCTCCGGACTGAGATTCCAAACTTCAACAGAGTGAAATCGTCAACAAGTTCGTTCCCGTCTCGACCACTTTTCAGCAGATCGACATCATTTATTTCCTCCGATGCTCCGGGTATGGTAGTCGCTTTCCACCCTAGGATTCCACGGCAAGAACGGTGACGCACCCCTGTTGTTGGTATACTCGACCCTCTTTCTTCGATCTTAAATTGGGGCGCATCTTCAACCGGGAGTGGCGAGCTGTAGGTATAACTCACCTCTCTTGGCACTATTCACTCCTCAGACCTCAGTATGACGCCTGACTGATTAGTCAAACTTGATGGACTAATTATGGTTCATCTTGCATTTTAATTTTTAATTTTACATATTTTCTTAAATTTTCTTTTGTAAATACTTGATTTTATGCTAGTCTTTTATTGTTAATTATCGGTTTAGAGCTTCTTCGGCAAAAATAATCATGACAACGTTATACCTTGTAATTTTGATCTTGGGTAATCTATTAGTGTGAGATGAATATCATTAAAGACTGCTTAATTTTTCAGCGTCGATGCACATATGCAGGAATACGGACTAGTGCCCTTAAACGTCGCCACCTGGGTTCCCCTCTCACTCATCAATTTGAATAAACACAAGTAGTGATAATGATCATCACAGGGATGGCAATGGTGAGGGCAGAGGCGAGACCAAGGGCATGAGCATGCATTGGCATTTAAGGAACTTGGGAAACATTAGGAATTACGGACTGAAGATAATTTTTTTGTTAGAATTTATATTTAATAAAATGAAATAATTATAAAATTATTTAAATCACGAAAACAATATATATCATAGAATTCAAATAATAAATATAATAAAACCGTACCATTCATGTTGAAGAAAAAAATTATACTTGAAATACACCAGAGATAAATTTCCTCAAGTTGAGCAATGTGTATTAGCACGCTTCACTTATAACACCATATAGGTATTTATAGATATCCAAAAGGTGAATAACATTTGACTATCAAGAAAGGTTACATCCTCTCAAGAGATATACCTTTAGGAGAGAGATAACCCTTTATTTCCAAAAGATATGTCTCTAAGTAAATGCACCTAATGAATCTAACCCTATAGGATGTCCTGGCGGTTATTATCTATACCCATAAAGTCATCATATGTTTATATAATAAAATAGTTTATTATTTAAAACCACAAAATGGAATGGTTTTCATCTCAATGAACTTTAATTATTGAATTTGTATGAATCATAAAGTGCTTGTTTGCTTGGTTCCATAAGCAGGCAACTGCTTCAGTTTATTGATAGAGGATACTTGTATGCAAGTGTATTGTGATAATTACTTGAATGGCAACTGCCACATCCATTTGCACCCAAATTAAGGTCTAGAAGATAGTCTCAAACTCGCATTTGATAATAGTACGTGCTCTTTAGTATATTTCTCATTGAATAATGTTATGCTTAATGCTATGCGCACCTACGAGGGTATCCATTTCTTAGTGGGTGCATAGTTGGCGCCTCGATTTCTCGAGATCAACATCAATACACCAACTATACACCCCCGTTAGAGTGGTAGCTGAAATGAGTACCCCATGGGTGCGCATAGCATTACTCTTCCTCATTTTCTACTCTTTAACTACTACTCTCATGTACTACTTAGGTCTTTGACAAGGTCAGAGTTCAATTACACTCTCTAACTTAGATTATTACCGAAATGCATGTCATATGCATACATTAGTTAATTCCTTGAATACTAATATTTTTTTACTTTAATTTTTGACAACTTTTATTGAAGTTAATCGTGTAAAGGCACACATTAATTAATTACTATTGATGTGATTTAATATGTATATATCAAAATTATAACAATATATTTGACGTCTTGGTCTAATTAATTAAGCTGGGTAAGTTCCACTTATTTTCCCTCAAAAATAAAGGACGAGTAAATATTATTTTTAAAATGATGTTTTATCTATAATTATTTCAAAGGAGTCTTGACTTCATAAGCTATTGCTAGTCCAGATTGAAAGACTCAAGAGTGGCCGTTCCACTGTACATATATCGGAACGCCCGCGTGGTATCCACGCGAGCAATGACGACGGTCAAACCATTCATTCCTCCGATCGGGACGAAGCTTTTCAGATTCCGCAGATTCGAAGCGCCGTCGATTCGCAATCTCCCATCTCCATCTCTTTCACGCAAGGCAACAGTATCGTCTGTTATTTCCTCAGATGTCCGGCGAATGGTGGAATCTTTCGATCCTTCTATCCCGCTGCAAGAATCGGCGACGCCGCCCAGTTGTTGGTACACGGAGCCGTCTTTTCTGGACCTCGAATTGGGGCGCATCTTCTACCGGGGGTGGCAAGCCGTAGGTACTTTGTAGGACTCCGGCGTTTGGTCAAATTAAGAGCTTGAGGACGTTTAATTTCCTAGGGGAGACCAACAAAAATCAAATGGTTTGAAATGTCTCTGTGTGATTTTGTCAAGAGCTATACAGCTAGCTAGTCTGGGATTTTTCAGGAATACTTCTCTGAATTACAAATGAAACAGCTTTTCTCGTTCCGTCGCGCTAAGCTCTTGTAATTTCCACTTGATTGCTCTCATGTCTGTAGCCACTGATTTTCAGGGTACACCGAACAAATCAACAACCCTATGGAGTACTTCACTGGCAGGTATGTCTGGCTAGCTGAACGTCTTCTTTGTATTCTTCATTTATTACTTTACATTAAATGGAGGACTCAAAAATAAGGAGGTGGAGAAATATAGAGTTGCCTACTGTAAACGTGGACAGAATAATAAGCCAATCAATTAATTTGGGCGAGCTTCTTTTTCTTAATTGATATGATTGTTCTAACTTATAAGTGTAGAATTAGATACACTGATGTTATCCCTTTATGATCTCTTGATAGTTGAAATTGAGCAGATTGGGAAGCGTGGAGTTTGTGGTTTGCCGAGATGCTACTGGGAATCTCCATGCTTATCACAATGTTTGTCGACATCATGCCTCACTTCTTGCATCTGGAGGCGGGAAGAAATCCTGCTTTGTGTGTCCTTATCATGTGAGTTTTCTTAGTTCATATATCTATACCTTTTATTCGGCCATGCATGAAACCATGCTACCTTAAAAGCTGCATTGTAGGAGTATATTGATTTTTTTTTTCTCTTTTGACTCTGTAGGGATGGACTTATGGGCTAGATGGAACACTCCTAAAGGCTACTCGAATAGCTGGATTACGTAACTTCAATGTAAATGTATGGCATGAGCTTTTCTTGCTCTCCTTCTCTGCTTCTATTGATTGTTATAGCTAGTCTGCTGATTTTTAATTGGCTCCTTGACGCCTCACAGGAATTTGGGCTTGTACCCATAAGTGTTGCCTCCTGGGGCCCCTTCATACTAATCAATTTGGACAATGATATTCTGCCTCAGAAGGATGTGAGTAGCGAATCCGTAGGCAATGAATGGCTGGGAAACTCCTTAGAGATTTTGGGGCCCTCCATTGGATGTGATTCTTCCCTAAAGCATGTTTGTAGACGCAAATATACAATTGAGTGCAATTGGAAGGTTTGATCTTGTGGAATTAATTTATCTTTCTACATCAGATAGATGTCTTCTTTTATTTTGTTTTCATCCTCTTTCTGTTCTTAATTGATTCTGAATTTTGAAAGCATGCAGGTGTATTGTGACAACTACTTGGATGGTGGTTATCACGTCCCCTATGCCCATGGAGGTCTTGCATCTGGTCTCAAACTTGACTCATACTCTATAACGGTAAACCTTAAATGGGCATTCTTTGTTGTTGTAATTCATACCCTCAATTCACTCTTTTTGCTGCCTTACTTTTGCCTCATCTTAATGTGTCATTCAAGTAGTTTTCATTCGCGGCACTGGCACTTGGGTCTAGTGAGAATGTCTGACAGATTGCCTTCCTTCTAATCCTGAGTTTAGAATTTTGACAAGGTTAGCATCCAGAGTTGTGAAAGTAACCCAGCATATGATGATGGCTTCGATAGACTTGGCACTAAAGCTCTGTATGCCTTCATTTACCCTAATTTTATGATTAACAGGTAATTAATACCAAGCTCCTCTTTTATATTCATATAGATCCAGGTTTTGTTTCTTTCTTGCTATTACGGATATTATTATTATGATTGACAAAAACTCTTTCAATTTTAATTGCTGGGTTGTTGCTAGGTACGGTCCTTGGATGGATACTAATCTAGTTCTTCCACTGAGTCATAGTAAATGCTTAGTGATATTTGACTACTTCCTTGAAGCCAGTCTAAAGGTGAACTTGCTATAAACATGTTATTCCTAAGATATACTCAAACCCCACGCTTCCACAGTACTTCTCTTTCCCTCCTTTTTATTTTTCTGTAAAAAAGTTAGGCAGCCCTTGACAATGCTCTTTGTAGAGGACTTTTAAAGATGGGCTCTTCAAAAGAGTGTTTGTTGGAAGAGTCCCGACCTGCAAGCTATTAATTTCTGTTTCTTGTATTATTTGTTCAGGACGAGAAAGACTTTATCGAGAGAAGTTTGGAAGAAAGTGAAAAAGTTCAGGTAATTAATAGTGAAAGATATTGGGGCTCAAAGAAATCTACAGTTGTTGTACTTGTTGGGGAAATTTCTGATATAAGTAGGGATGTGCGTGTTCTAGATTGAAGACATTGCTCTGTGTGAAGGAGTTCAGAGAGGCCTAGAATCTCCGGCATACTGCACTGGCAGGTATGCGCCCACTGTAGAGAAGGCCATGCACCATTTTCACAGTCTGCTGCACCATAGCCTCGTAAGGTAGGTGACATGGCAAGATATTAGCTCCTTTTAGAAGCAGAACAGAGTTGCCAATGCTTATATTTAATTTCTCCGTTGCAAATTGCTCCAGTCCTTTCTTGGGCCTAAAACGGGAGCAGTAGCAAATTCGGGTGAGTTGTTCTGTACAGAGCTGTTTAAGGTGGGAGTGAGTTGTTATTCTACACAGTTGAGTGGGGGGTGGATTTTATTGTGAAAAACCAAGGGGTCGACTTTAATAATCTGGTTTTATCCTATATATTCTTGCATAAATAATTTATCAAAATATTGATAATATGAGTAAAATATTTGGGAAAAAAGAAGCTAAACCTATACGTGGGTTCAGGAAGAGAATAATGTATCACATGTTCAGTTTGGGCAAGGTGAGGCGGGCCGTAGCAGGGTAGGGACAGGGTCAAGGAGAAAAATCATACAGTGAGCAAAAGTCATTACCGTAAAATTCATCAATTTCATATGATATGCACAAAATAAATAACATTTTAAGCCACAACTCTGCGATTAAAAAGTTGTGAATAAAGTTCAATGAAGTTCTCAAGAATATACATAGAACTTCAGTACTCAAAATCCAGAATGAAAGTTTACTTGATCAGGTTTTTCAAAACTTAAAGAAAAGAACCTGGACTAACTTTCTGTCTAGTGTCAAACTATAAAAAAAAGGAAAAGAAAAGAAATGAGATAATATGGAAAGAAAAAGGTCTTATTATATATTCATTATAAATATTTTTTGGATTTTACTTAGAAAAACTTATCATTAATCAACTTATTAAAACCTGTTTGGTTTAATTTAGTAATTACTAATAAGGCACAGGTGTCATCCAAGTAGTCACAAACTTCTTTCCTCGTAACAACAGAGATTCCTGGCTCTTCCTGTCACACACTACCCTAACGTTTTCCTGCAGTCTTCTCACCCAATTCAATTACTTGCTCTTTTTAGCCCTTTTTCCCGTCCTCATCAATTTGCGTTCCTCCCTCGTCATTTATTACCTCCACATCCGTAACGTGTCTCAGATTCTCAACCCCTCCTCCCCGACCCTCTCCCAAGTGCCCCCTTCCAAAACCTTTTAAAAGCCCGCTCCGGGTCCTTCTCCCCTCACATCACCCACAACGGGGTTCTTCGGCTCTGGACGGAAAATGATGGGAGCGCAATTAGGCGCAGGCGAGTCCGACTCGCAGAGCTCCGACTTGGTGTTCTTCGATATCAGTGGCACTACTGGTACTGGATCGTTCACCCTCTTTTACCCCGGACACGATCACGATAACCGCCTCGAGGGTTCAAAGAAGAGCTTGAAAGCTCTGGGCCTGGAGGCTCTGGAGAAGGCGAGGGCCGCCCGATCTGGGTCTCTCCTCGGAATCCTCGAAAAGGGAGCCGTCGCTGGAGAAGAAGAAGATAAAGACGACGACGACGCTGACCCTACTCTTCTTCCTCCTAAAACGATGATCCGGATACCAAATCCGACGCGGGGACGACGACGTGCCATTTTGATCACAAGCTGCCTTCCTCGACCCATAATAATGTTGGCGGGGACTTCGAGGAAGAGGAGGAGAAGGACGATGATGATATTATTAATGGCGGTCTCGACGAGGAGGATCTGTTATCAGTTTTCGGGGACGAGGAAGTAAACGAGAAACTGACGCTATTGGCAGACATGGCCGGAGTTGATGATCACGACGGCCAAACCGCGGACGTGCTCCTCGCCAAGGTCATCATGGTTTTGAAAGATCTGGAAGAGAAGAGCAGCCGCCTCTGCGCCGGTTTCCCCTTGGACGGCGAACGATTCGGATCTTTTGTGGGTTAGAAACTTGGGATATATAATCCGATGTAAGTACATGGATATTGCAGGTTTTGAGGGTTTTTTCGCGTATCTATGTATGTTGGCTCATGATCAGATCCTTTCGATGGACTCCAATGTTAGCAATAAAAAAGGACCTTCATATATATTGTTCTTTATGCCATTGTTCTATTGTCGATCTTGCTTAGAATTGTGCTCTCTGATATACCCATTAGCATTGCGTATATATCCCAGATTTGGTAGACTGAAGCAAGAACGTTCTACTCGTTTACAACAAAAGGATTTTTTTCTTCATCTTTTCTTTTGTGCTTCATGCATGCTTGATACACCTCATCTTATTCCACCTTTGCTGTCTTTAGCAATAGGTTCCATATAGAACGACTTGAATTTTCAATAGAAATTATATTTTCTTGTAAATGACGTAGTCAAAGAAAATTGCCATATTTTTCTGTGAATTCTGTCTTTCAAATAGACTATTATCTTGTGCCACTTTTTTATTTTTCTACACATATATTGACACATGTATTAGAGTGTAAACTTGTAAGCATATACATACATATATTAAACAACACTTAGTAGACCTTATAAATTATAAATACAACACATGTATGTAACGCAGAGGGTTGTGTAGCAGGAGGTCTTGAGTTCGAGTCTTTGGAGTATAAAAAATTGGAGCATGTAAAAATTCAAATGATCAATCTCTTAAAAACCGGACCTTTTAAGTTGTAGTAACTTTCTCATTTATGTCTAATGAATTTGTTAGCTGGACAATACGGAGAGTTCCCCTGAAACTCGGTCATTCCAGTTGTGATGCGCTGTACGGTATCCTGGTGAGCACTTCCGTTTCAAAATCATTTTTAAATTGAATATATGAAGTTAAAATCTCTCTTTTATTCCACCATTGCCGTTTATATATGCTTTAAGGAACAACATTTATTTTTTATGTCATAAAAAATGAAAATGAAAATAAGTTTGAAGGTAAAGTTAGATAAAAAAAATGGATGATTAAGCTGAGCAAAAGAAAATGGAATTCATTAATTTCTTGGGGAAAATGTTATGCTCAAAGCTAATATTTCCAAAACTTGGAAAATGTAGGGAAAGATAGCCTTCAGGCCCTTCGCCATTCTATGTTATAAAACTAGGTAGACTAGCAAACATGATTTTTTGGTTAAAGCATGAATGTAATCTGTTATTTGTTATAGTTTTTTCTAATATTTTCAATTGAATGACGAATGGCAATGAGAAGTACCATTTATTTTAAATATGAGTCTCAGTCATCATCTTGGGAGGGACCATTTTCAATATTGTTACTCCATAGACTAACTAGATATAAACTTAATTATAATTTTATCATCCTTATTAATTTTCTTAATAAAAAGAGTGCTCCTTCCCTTACTCTTGGATCTTAAATTTGTATACTTCTCATACATTATCTGATTGCTATTTTAAGTATATTTAGAAGGTCAACAGGCTAAGCAATGGTCCTTTAAAGGCACTGAATATCTTGGGTAACATTATTATTTTATGTTACTATAAAGTTTAGGTATGATATTATCATGCTGCCACATCTTGTTATAGAGTTTTGTCTAGATAAAATGAAATTAGCTTAGTTCGATCCATTTTATTTCCTCCCTATGATATATGAAAAAAGTATTTAAATTATTTAGGTTAATTAGTGCCTTGAGTACTTTTACCATTTAATTTTATGCAAGCTTGAAACAAATATGTTTTGTATACTGTAAAAGATAAGTAGCATTCTCATCCAATATTCTAACTTATAGGTGGTAAAAGTCCCATATTGAAAATTATTGTAAAAATAGGTTAAAAGTTTTAATGTTAGAAAATAGGCCTCCTGTATATATGTTAATTGTATTAGGATGAAATTTGCAGAGTTCAATCTTAAAATCACTTATATATATAGTTACAAATGGTTAGAAAAGCTTGAGAAGCTAGCACCAATAAAACGTTAATTAATTAAGGAAACAAACTTGAAACTACTTAGAAACTTATCATTCACTGAAATAAACGAATAAGATCAGTAAGTACAAACTAACATCAATCCTCATACATTCACTTAGTCAAGATCAATGAAAATAAAATTTAAGACGATAATTTAGCAAATTAGGTTAAAACATGTCAAATCTCACTGATAGATTTGACTCATTTCAAATAACTGATTCCGTGCAATAAAACGGTTTTATTTACATGGTTTTATTTTATAATCTTAATATCTAATGCCGAACAGATTAACATGAAATTTTTCTTTAAGTTTCTTGTAAGATTTCAAAGAACCTTCATACAGTTTGTACTGAAAAAATATAAAAGAGATTCTTAAAATATAGGACTTAAGTTTTCCACAGGTAGATCATTAATAAACCCTATAATTTGAGGTTTGAGTTTCCTACTCATGTAAAGAGTTTTAACTTTCCAGTACAAATCAACAAGGAAATAATGTAGCTAATTTCTTAAAAATCGATTATGCTGCCAATGGGGTAACCTTTCTTGATCTAACAATACATCCTGACAAGGTTCTCAGAACAAAGATAAAAGACAGGAAATTAACTTGGCCATGCCAAATATATGCGTATTTAATACATTTTTTATACGTAATGTATATGATGAACGGGTCATGGCAGGGTGCAAGCAATAGATCATCGATCTACTAGTTTACAATTGGACATATTAATTACTTCATTCGTTTTCTTTTGCTGGTCCAAATTTGCTTCATTAATTTTCTTGTGTTGATCGGGGAATGCATGCAGCACAAATATTATATATTGGAATCTGAAATGAGAATTAAGGAACCAACCAGTTGATTAGGTATATGCTTATATAATTAGTTTTGTTATAAAATTCTATATCAACCATAATAATATATTAATTAATATATACTTACGCTCTTCTACTCTTAGACATTTTCATTTTGTGTAAGGTAACTGATGGATGGATCGATATTCAACTTGTTCCTCATCCAGCACTCACCACGGAGCGTCTTATATATGAACTCGATTTCATACATCTTAATTTGGGTATTAATTAATCATTCGAAGGGCTGTTGGGATCGATATATGTGTGGGTAAATAATAAAATATTAACTACAAGGAAGAATTGCTAAGGTAATTATAAGATCAACAACCAGGCCAGTACTTAAACAAAAGTAATTATAAGATCAGATGTCTAGTTTTCTTCATGGGACACATACCATAGCATGAAAAGTACAAGCCACGAATAGGCCATCTTGCGGTCGAATGAGCAAGAGTAGTGAACCTGCATGCGCATGCAGTTGCTAGCTTTACATCGATCCATCTCCAATCTCCTAGCCAATGTGCAGGGTCGGTCATAGTCCTCTCCCTGCTTGATCAGTAGTACTGAAAACTTTTTTTTTTTTTCATGTTTTGTGGTGTCAAGATAGCAATCCGTATCTGGCAGCAGTACGGGTGATCAGATCATGGAGCTCCTCTTCTGTCGTCCTCATCCCTTTCTTCACCTTCAAACACATGCAACGCATTAAAAGTACTGATCAGCGTTGAAACAAATACAACAAAGAGTGATTTTATATGTACAACTCGTGAACCCAAAAAGTAGTTACGACCTTTTTCAATTCCCCTCTGATATTCTCTTTACAGAAATATTAGTATGCACGTCGATCGAGCACTTCCGGTGACATGGATGCCAAGGATGCCGGCATCCATGTCATATAATCCACTTCACCAAACTTAAACTCTAAATCTAAACCCTAAACTATAAACCTTAAATTCAAAATCTTAAACCCTAAACCCGATTAAACCCAGCTAGACGTACGTTTGAACCCTAAACCCAGACGTTAGACCCTAAACCCTAGAGTGGATGATGACGTGGATGCCAACAGGCATTTCATTGTGCATGCAGGTTACCTTGATTTGTGGAGAAAGCAGGCAATAAACAGCCCTAAAAAGAAGAAGGTCATGGTGCAGTACTAAATTAGCCAATGAGTACGTACCCGACAAAAAAGTCAGAGAGTCTGACGGAGAATTTATTGACAAGGTCTATGGAAAACATGTCGAAATTAAAAAGTTGCCTTTATGATTTTTTATTGGAGTTTTAACCTTTAAATGTTTTAAACGGAAGAGAAAAGTCTGAAAATGTGGGGCCCACCGGGATTTTTTCAGGTCCGACTTAGAAATTGTAGGTATGGAACGAAGCGCATGAGATCAGGCAGCAATATATACCGCCATGGCCTCTGCGCTTGCAGACGAACCCTTTTTAATTAATTTCTGTGGCATAAGATATGTATCCTTGGTCCCCGGAAAGAAAGAATTCGGCGAAGTACTCGGGGAAGAAGAAGAAGAAGAAGAAGAAGAAGAAGAAGAAGGAATATATATAATTACTTTGACGAAGGCGGTACTGAGCATCTCTTCCGGCTTGGTTTCGTTGACGACGACGGAGATCATTTGGACGTCGAGCTGTTCGATGACGCGCTGCACGTGGCCCGCCACCCCGGCCCCACTTCTCCACACCATCTTCACCACGAATCGTCTCTCCGCCACCTTCTCCGTCTCCACCTGCCACAGTATAGTACCACCGGAACCCAATCAACTAAACAGAGCAACCAATTATGAAAACCCTAAAAATCCCACATCATCATCTCATCTCCGCGGATTATTAACAATTAGGGCAATCCCTTTATTATGCATCTATAGCCCTATTGGATCCAACATTAGTAATGATCCGCCGGAAATTAGGCTTACTCTGAGAATGCGAGGCGTACTGCCGCCTTGGCCGGCGGATGTGGAGCCCTGCGACAGTTCCCTCTCGATTTTCTCCGTCTCCGCCTGGATTCTCCTCAGGTACTCGCGCGTGTCTTCCAGGATCGACATCTCGTCCCTCTGCAATAGTAATTATATATGCTCAAAAATTAAGTAATAACGCACACGATTAAAAATATATTTTTCTTTTTTTATGAATCGGCCGGGTTACATATACTATATATCTACACCTTATTTTTTTTTCCAAGGACTTCCTTCCATCATTTACAAGTTGACCCATAATTAATTATCGTTTTCATCAGCAGCTAGCGTTCGGCAGATGATCAAATAAAGAATAAAGAAGATGAGAATCTGACGACTGATTATGTGAACAAAATAAGAAGAAGCGAGTTGGAAGGAGGGCGAATGATTAATGAGATAATATTGTTGGGAATATCGCACCTGGTTTATGTTCGGAACGAGCGTGGTTAGTGTTTGCAGTTGCCGGGAGACCCTCGACGGGCTTCCTTCCAAATCGTCCTCCGAAGAAGAATCCTCACTTCTCCCCGATCTCGAAACCATTTTAATATCTTCGAAGAGGCTATGATCTGCAGCCGAGTCGATCGACGATGGCAATGTTATTAATGGAGCGGAACGTTCGATCTGCGATGAGGTAGCTACCAGCTGGGGTCGTTCGTTCGTAGTACAGCCTCCTCCTCTCAGTCCTCCTTTTCCTACCCCTGGTTCTTATATAGACAGACATCCTGGAAACTATACTTAATTCTCCCATATATCTTAGTTAAGCGCGCGTTAATTACTTGTTGCGTTTCACTTACTTTTGGAGACAATTAAGCACTCCACGTGCTAGCTTAATCTCTTCCTCCCATTATAGCACTTAAGCATTTTAATCATCATTCCTTCTTCCGCGTCTTGAGAGTATATATATATAGTCTCTTTTAATATTTATCATACTTCTTATCCCCTATAAATATATATATATATAAATTTCTTCTTCTTGATTAAATATCTCTCTAATTTACTTAATTAGAAAGAAAAAGTGTACTTACGTGGTGCGCGTACGTTGAGGTGGGGCTTGTATTTAAGTCTTCTACCCACCCACTGCTATTGGAGTATAGGAACCAGCTGAGCGGAAGCGTATAGATGAATAGTACTATTAATATTAATTGTGAAGCTTTCATATTTAATAGCGTCAACTACTGGGAGCGAGGTAGCTATGCGGCCGTCCATGTAATCACTCCCTTGACTCGAGGCCATAATTTCGGGGTATCTAGCTCTCATTTAATTAAGTGTATATATATTATATAGTCCCGTCCATTTTAGTATCTATCTATTGTTCCTGACACGAACAATATTATGGCGCGGGCGGGAGGAAAGAGACACCAATTACGCACTCCCGCAATGGAGAGTACTAGTGACCCCTGCATCTCACGAGACATGCGTGGGAGAAGGAATGCTGCCAACCAATACCATGCATGCATAGATGCCTGCCTCGATTCGATCCCTCATCTTCCGGATAGAAAAAGGGATTACGGATAATGTGTGCTGCTGCAGTAATAATATTCGTCGTCTCTTTTAGCAGCAGCAGCAGCAACAGTCATTAATTAATTGATACGTCTTTTGATGAAGCTTAATTTGAACTCCTCCCCCCTCCCCTCTTTTAAAGCATGTGTTCCGGCCCGGAGGATGAGGCCGCGTATAAAGCACACATCTCGTGGGCTGCTGCTCGCTGCTGCTCGCTGCTGCTCGCTGCTGCTCTGGGGAATAATTCAGGGCGCTGTGAGGATGTTGGCTAGACGTCAAAACACACGGTACGTGGTTTCGGATTGCCAGATGCCCTAGTTGGAATCAAAATGATATTGTCCCTTAATTCCATCCTGGCCTTAAAGACTTTCTCCTGGCGGCCCAGTACAAGTAGAAACTTGTGACGGCACATACAGATTCTGTACAAAAATATACACTAGCTAGCTACCTGCATAATTATTTTAACAACTTCTGGGCTTATTATTATGATCTGGATTCTGCATTCAGTTAGATAGATGGATGGACAGTTTTGCAGAATCGGGTGTTGAATATTTAATTAATCCAGTAGTACAGGGTATCCATCATTCACTAACAGCAGCTTAATTTATACAAATTAATATGACGGTCAAGAATAGGTTTTTAATAATCTCGATCGATAGAAGCTTCTTCTCTCTCTCTCTCTCTCTCACTCTCATAATATTGCATCTGATGAAAATGGGGGATCTGACCTTGCCGGTTGTTTTTTAAGGATAAAAGTAGTAAAGAGGCCAAAACGCTGAGTCAGACTTATATATATACTCGGATTAAAAAGAGATGGGGAAATCAAGACGACGTCAGATCAAGAGTAGTGAAAGTAGTAGTGTCGTCTTTTCTCTCTCTCTCTCTCTTTGCTTTTCTCTCTCTCTCCAGTAAACGGAAATCACGGAATCACGAGAAAAGAATGGGATTCCGGCTCGGAAAACACGAGAAAAGGGTGGGATTTGGAGGCAACCATTTCCACCCGTTTCTCGTTTTTTATAGATCGATGATCCCGTTTGCAGAATCCAATGAGAAACGCACACGTAGCCATCACAGTTAGTTACGCCCCCTGTCAAAATCCATAAATTACTTGTAATTATTTATCGCGGCTCCGGAGGCCTGAGGGAAATTAACGCACTCGGGAGATATTTTGTCCGAATTAATGCATCAACGACAAAAGATTAACAGCCACTCACTACCCTCATGCATCAATAATAAGTACAGGAACAGATTGATTCAGATTGATGAGACATTTTATTTAATTGTCGCCTTCGATCTTAGCACTGCTGGCTAGAAAAGACGAATTCTCTTTTGGTTGGTACTCCATCTCGCGCTAGTGATGTTCTATCATGACTACTAAGTTGCAAGGTAGAATTATGCAGTATGTTATAACCTGCTGATCCTTCTAGAAGGAGGAGCCAAAGGGTATATTATACGCTCAGTTTATAAACAACATATGTCACAACAGACAAGGACCATATAAGGGGAAGTGCCCAATTTAGGAACCAGTTGCCTCCTCATTAATTAATATCGGTTTCAATGACAAGGACAATATTGACATGATGTGGTAAAATATAATGAAAGTGTAAAGGGTGGTGGGGAAAGGGTGGCGGGATTTTTTTCCTACCTCATCCCTTACAAGCTACCCAACATGACTTTATCTAATTTTGTTTTTACTTATTCTGTACTCACTTTACTGATACATTGACTTTAGGTGATTTTCAAAATTAATTAAGAGATAAAATAGCAAATATTTAACCCTTCATTTAACTTTTTGTTATGTGAATTAAAGCCACCATTATGAATCTAGAGGTGTGAATCTAAGGCTAGAGAGTACCTCACCTTAAGAGAATTTTCTATAAGCTACAATTAATTAATTTTCCTCTTATAATGATATCGTACTAGATAACTAGTCACTAAAACCAATTAGTACGTACCTCGTGATTGGATTGGTTTTTCCACAACTGGATTGTTTTTATAACATTGATAATGACATAAAAAAATTAAAGTCAAGTGGTTATAGGATTTAATATATATATATATATATATATATATATATATATATATATATAAATTATAGATATAGATAGATGCGCACTAAATATGGGCATTCTCCCCACCACCCGACTATTAAATCCAAACAAGGAAAATCACTTGTTTAGAATCAAATTTCCAAACCGCTTCCCATATTCCTCTCTCAAATCCGTACTGAATAGGAAATGGCAAAAATACTTCCCTTTGGTTAGATATCTGGGTAGAAGACGTAAATCAACTACTATCTAAGCTCCCTACACAAATCCAAGGACCTCTGCATTGGCAAGCTAAGGTTTCTTCTCTTTTAACTCCTGACTCAACCTTGAATGAACCTTTCATCAGAGGGCCAAAGCCCTCTGATGTAGCATCCCTACTCCCCTGCTGCCTTAGCCTACCCGGATAATTTTATATGGTCCCCATCCACAGACTGAATTTTCTCCAAAAAATTGCTTATCATCTAACTCATGCAAATACCATACTAGTGAAAGGATGTATGTCTTATGGTCCCTTAGATCCTTTACGTCTTAAAATATAGCAAATTAAAGTTCTCCCAAATAAAAAACTTTTCATATGGTTAATACCCAAAGAAAAACTACAGGTTTCCACTCTCTTAAATAGAAGAGGAATTTGAATTGATACTCACTATGTATCACTGTGTATTACGTCACATAGCACAAGAAACTCTTGAACATCTCTTCTTTCATTGTCAATTTTCTCAAACCAAATGGCAACTAGTTCAACCATACACCAAGCAAACACCTCACTCATACACTATTCATTTTTACTTTTTCACTTTGCTATACTCTCCACTCACAAAATCACATCCCAAATCTCATATTTATGTTGTTAACACATTTTGGGAAATCTGGTGTACTAGAAATAATTTTTTTTTAAAACCACTCTTCCTCCCCTTCTCAATGTGTAAATCACATTATTTTTCCATCTCAACAAACTATTATGCATCGTCAAATCAGAGAATCCACAATCAAACAGAAAGATCGAGAACACATTCTATGATCCCCACCAATACACCCCCACATTATGGCAAATTTCAATGGGTCCTCTTTGAGTCATTCCTCTAGTGCAAGTAGTGGTGTTATTTTTCGAAATGCAGAGGGAGAAAATTTACTTTCGGTTGAATGGTCTTTAACTCAAAAATCCAATAACCAAGCTGAATTGATGACACTTCTTCTCACCCTCTCTCTCATTAAAAATTTTTTTTGCCACCATCCCTATTATTGTTCAAGGAGACTCTCAACTCGTTATACAAAAGATGCAGGGATCACGGATAGGCCATGGGAGGTTACATCCTCCAGCCCACGGGTGTCGCATGCTACTTTAGACACTACCGTATGTATCCCATATGCATCAGTTTAGGGAAGCCAACTCTGTGGTGGACACCTTGGCGAAAAACGATTCTTCAGATACAAAGGCGGCTATAAACAGTATACGTATATGGTTTGGTGGCACACAATGGTTTTTGCGTAAAGTATTGCTTGCAGAATATATTCGGTGTACTCTAAGTCCTAAACTTTCTTTTTCGGATGACAGTACAACTATTTACTCTTTAGACTCTGTTTACAACCTTCCAGCTCTTTTAATATTGGATAAAAAAATAGATATAGATAGATAGGTGATCTACAAGTAATTTATCTACCGGAGATTTTCAAAGATGAAAAGGGCTACAAAATTAACCTTTTATAACATTTCACATCTGTCATTGCACACATTTCAAAGAATAAATCAATGTTAAGTAATTAAAGTGTAACCAACAGAAAATTTCCTAGAGGTCAAAACAAATTATTTTTCATATTATTATCTTTATTATTCTTTTTTGGGTTACGATAAATATATATGGCGTTCTTATTTAACTGGACTCATACCACGAGAAATTTTCTTCTATTTGACCTTGGACAGCTGAAAAATCAAGCAATCTTGTAAAAAATGAGTTTTTTTTATGTAATTTCTAACTCATATTAGGTCTTGATGATTTGGTTTTATCTAAGTCCAAATCAAACCCAAACCACTAAAAACCTTAATTAGTAATCATTAAGGATCCATCATGCTTATTGAATCCCATATTAGATATCAACAAAAATCTTATAAATGATATAAATAATAATTATTTAAAGAAAATATAATACATCATTATTATATATAATATTAAAAGTATAAAATTATGAAACATGAGAGAGTAGAGTGATGAAGTACTTAGAAAGTGGAGTGTTGAGAGAGGTAGAGAGAGAAAGATGGGGTGAGAGGAGAGAGAGACGCAATAGAGGCCCTACGATCGACCTATTCATTTCTTATGTTTAATGGACATGAAGCTTCAAGTAGATATCCCGTAATGACCCTTTATCGAATGAGTGGTGATAATAGTACTGCCAAAGTTTATTATGAAGTTTACAGTGTGACATGGCATCCTCATTGGGAGTCAAGATAATAGATAAAGTACGAACTATCTTCCTAAGCCTAAGCCATAGGTCGTATCTGTACTACCAACTAGGCTGCCGGCAGGACAGCCACATCAGAATGTAAAAACTCACAGTACTGAAATCATTTTTCTTATCGAAAATCATTTACCATAATAACGGGAATGGATATCCACTGAAGGGCATAATGGATCCATCTTAGTACCTTAACGAATATTGTTGGAAATGTGTAACATTACTGAATTATCCGATTACATATCCAATTAAAGGCTGAGCGGATATCTACTAGTGATTCTATTGAATTTGGGTTGGACTTGTTGATATTGATTTTAATCCATTCTTAGACTCACTCATATTGTGCTTACTTCCATCTCATAACACTATCAACATAACCCATCATTCTAAATTTTTATTCTAATAATTCTTTCTCAGAGTTTGTGATAGACACTTTAAGTTTCTATTCCAATAAAAGTTAAACTAGAGACACCATCACTCCATAAGCAGCCCTGAAATTTTTCTATTTCCTTTATAGAAAATATGTGCTACAATACTTGTATCAAATGATTTTCAAACAAACAAATCTATGGTGGAACAAGATGAAGATTAAAATTAACTTTATGTGTTATATTCATTTATTTATCATAAATTAATTTTAAATACAATGTTTTAAAACCGAACCAACCTAGCCGGTTCGATCGGGTTCAACCGGAACCGGGGCTATAAACGGTTCGGTTTGCTCAAAAACCTGGAAATGGTTAAAAAAACATTTGACTGGCAGGTTTTTAGCGGTTCAACCGCTGAATTGTGAGTCGGACCAGACCTGTTGAACAGGTCTAATTACCCTTTTTAGTATTTTAATATTTTTTGTATTTTTTACTTGTTTTTTTAATATAGAAATCTTATTATGAATTTTGTTATTGAGATACAACTCATACCGGTTGAACCACAGGTTGAACCAGAATTAGAAGCTCCACCGGTTCAATCACCGATTTGAGTTTTAAAACACTCCATAAAAATAAAATTTTGTAACAAAAAAATTTACTGAATTCTTGCAAAGTATTTTTAATACCCAACGTCCAAAAGTTATCTAATTAAAAGAAAATCTGGCAAACTAATGGGTCCCAAAATGTTGTATCCATGTGGAGGTGGTGGGCCATGTGATATTGTAACGTATACACTTAAGTTAGTGGATCCTTTGTATGGGCCACAACCAGAGTAGAAATTTAAAAGGTTAAAGCTATCAAATGATGATGAGGTACTAGGATAAAAGAGAAATTAGAGAAAAGGGAGTTGCGTGTAATTACAATTCGTTTAAACATTAAACAGAAAAATCCGGCCTTGTAAATTTCATATCATGCAGAAATTAAGAAGAATTACACTTCAAATAAATTATCTACACCCACACTACAATTCTTGGCAATTATTCTCCGATCCGAGAGGATTTGCGGGTAACATCCAATAGGATTTTGTCAAATAAATGGTCAAAACATTGTGAAGACAAACATAAGTTATGTACAATCTTATTCTTGAGAAAATTGATTAACAAAGTAGAAAATGGACAACCCAATTGGATATTTTCAATTGAAGTTACCTTTATGGAAAATACTAGTTGCACCAATGTGCGGTACCTATCCAATGTGCATATTAATGTAAAGCATTGATGCCTAGGGTTTATCCTCTAGAATATAGGATTTGACAAAATAAAAAATATTTTTTTATATTTTTATGGGCTTAGATTTACATGTACGTGGGATAGGTAATCTGCATAGGTGCAACTAGTATTACTCCACTTTTATTGTTACATGACCTATACATATTCATGTATTCTATAAAGATGACAAAAAAAGAGGTTTGATTTAATTTCTCAATGATTGAGACTTTGATAAGCCATAGATGCTCATTCAAACAAGAAATTTGCACATAAAATGACAAAGAGGCGTTAACGTCATTTTTAGAAATTGCAGTTTGAAAAAGACAGATATATTGTTTTGATGATTGACCCACAAAATTAAGATAATGAAACCCGAATTTACTTAGCAAATTAAAAGCAAAAAAAAAAGGACCACTTTGAACTTATGTTCCTCTCACATCCTACTTTATGTGCTTTCTTCCTTCAATTAAGGGCCTTCATATATAGCTTAAATTATAAAGTCAAGACCGGGTTGAGTTAAGGTCATTTTTGCTAGATATTAAAAAATAATCATGGAAATGAGTAACCAAATAAAATGATGTGAAACCATCCAAACCTAAATATATTATGACTAATGCTATGCGCACCCTCGAGGGTAAACCTTGTGTGGGTTTTCGACATAAGAATGAAGTCTTAAAAGAAGACTATGTACACTTATAAAAAATTTCAAAAATGACATTCTATTCAACCTACGGTTCTCCAAGAAGGAGATAATTTTAAAGCAAATTAAATA
>CM039666.1:3982272-4024772 GCA_022405105.1 Aristolochia contorta | reverse complement strand
CAACAAAGCCGGAAATTCGGACTGAAACATGACTAATCCTACCAACCCATAATGTTACTGTATTAGGCACAGATGAACCTTTTAAACCTCAGAATTTGGAGTCTGAATCCCGGAAGATTTTTTTGGGAAAGAAGACCAATTAATCAGGTATAAAACAAACCTCTCTCTCTCTCTCTCTCTCTCTCTCTCTCTCTCTCTCTCTCTCTCTCTCTCTCTCTTTCTAATTTTAAGGTGACCAGGCCTCCTCCTTCAGCAGCGCCGGCCATGTCGTAATTGGAAACAGATCTTATTGGGGATCACGTTGAGTCTATTTGGTTTTCCACATTTTCAGCTAGGGAAAAGTGAAACACGTAGTATAAAAGCCATCATTGTGTTCAATCGTATGTATATATGTGTGACGACTAAAACAGATCGATGAGGCAGAGTTAAATATATCATGATCACTACTGAAATTCGATGCGAAGAAGAAGACCTCTTACCCGGATAAAGACTGTGGTTAGAACATGTTGGGGCTTGAGCTGCTCGATCGCCGTGTACGTGATCTCGAAACCCAGGGATTCAATCACGCGAAGAACTTCGGCTCCCACTCCGGACTCGCCCTTGCAGGTCATCTTCACCGCGAACCTCCTCTCCTCTATCTTCTCCGTGTCGATCTGTAATTAACCAAAAAGACGTCGAGCTTATATATATAGTGTCGTCATGCGCTCTTTAATGAAGGAAGAATGAATGTGCATGGTTGGTGGACTTCGGAGGCACTTGTACTATGTACACGACTCCTAAGTTCAGCAGCTCCGACCAAAATGGCTGAACTTTGCTGGAACTGGAACGGGCAGGATCCCCAAAATTAAGGATTTGCTTGGCTTTTTTATCACATGGGGTCCTTCAGAAACGAAGCGGATCCCACCAGTGGGATACCTCTGATGAAGGATAGTAGGGAACAGGTTCTAAGTACGACGTCCTCTATTGATCAGGATGAGGAGATGCCTGGAAAGTACTGCAACCTGAGTAGCCCAGACTAGAGAGGTCCAGTGCCTTTGCCAGCATCACGGGTGTACAAAGTAGGAGAGATAAGATTGTTTAATTCTAAGAACCAGATCGACCGCCACCGATATATATATTGGCTGATCATATATACTCTGGAGAAGAATACGTTCTTGCAGTACTATACAGCACTAAATGTAAAAATTTTAAACTCTTCTTCTTCTTCTTCTTCTTCTTCTTCTTCTTCTTCTTCTTCTTCTTCTTCTTCCGTCCCAAAACACTAGTGAGGCATGATATGAAATGGCTCTATATAACTATGGACGACAGAAATTGATAAAAGAGAAGTACTACTATATGTGAGTATTTGTTAATGTATTAGTACCTCCAGGATTTGGGCTTTAGGTTTGGCGATGCGGGAAGGTGGAGGCGTTTGCTGGGGCTGGTTAGGGTCAGGATCATTGTCTCCAGTAGGCTCTCGACTGCTTCGAGCTCGTTCCTTGAGCTCCGCTTGGATACGTGCCGTTTCTTCATGGATGCTTCTGAGATATGCCAAAGCGTCCACCAGCACCGATCTCTTGTCCATCTGCAACCACCCCATTATTAATGCTCCCAAGCCAAATTAAGTAAAAAAATAATATAGGATATATAATCTTGACATTTGTAAAAAAAATAATTAATATATAACTGATGATATATGCACCTTGGTGATGTTAGGGACTAGAGCTCGGAGTGCAAGCAATTGTTGGCTCAGTCTCTTTCTCCGATTCCTCTCGGAGACCAAATTCTTGCAGTTAGCCGTTCCGGGTTTGGGCTCCTCCTTCTCGGCTACCTCCTCCTGATCCTCCTCTTCCTCCTCCTCCACCGCTTCCTCTTTATCTTCTCTAGCAATAATCTTATTCGGCGGCGCAATTGCCGGAACGGCGGTGGCTCCGGCTGCCGCATTGGTCGCTTCCGGCTTACGCGCCGCGGCCGTAGAAGTGGAGGAGGACGACGCAGCCGGGGCAGCGGCGGCGCTGACTGAGTTGCCCAAGAGCGTGTCGCCGTCGAAGCTGTCGTTTGGTGCAATTAGGTAAAAATCGTCGGCGAGGAACATGCAGTCGCTGTCGCTTATAAGAGGAGACGAATCGGAGTCGGCGTTGGAGCTGTATTTTGGCGGCGGCGGCTGCTCGGCGAAGCAGCACGTGTCCGGGAGCGTCGGGTGGTAGGCGTCGTCGGCGGCGCCGGTCGTGGAGGCCGAAGCGTGAACTAGCACCGGCGGCGGCGGCTGCTCGTGGGCGGCTCCTTCGCCGGCGGCGTTGTCCAGGAGAAAGCCGCAGGCGTCTTGGGTCGTCGTCGACTGGACGTGATCATGATCGATAATATCAGAGGATTTGTGGGGGAGGAGGAGGGAGGACAAGAGAGTACTGTCCACACCGAAATCGGCGGTGGCGAATTGGAAGAAATCGTCGTCGAGCAATTGGAGATCCGGTAATTGGTCGGCGAAGTCGCCGGAGTTGTAATTTTTAGCATCTTCCGTGTCGAGCCACGAAGCGAGAAGCTCCTGCGCTCGCGTTTTCGGGGCGGCCAGCTCAGGTACCTGACCCATGTCAGGGAAATGGAATGCAGTGCCCAGATGATCAGTGATCTCCATTAGTAATCGCAACGACAAGCTACCCTGCTCTCTCTCTCCTCTCTCTCTCTCTCTCTCTCAGTAACTCAGAAAATAAAGAGATATCAGAAAAGAAACACAGTAATATTAAAAGAGACACTAGTACTACTGCTCCGGGAGGTAGTACTACTGAAGAAAACAGGCGGAATTGGGTGCAGTGCTGTGTGGCTCTCTCTCGCGCGCGCTGGGTTGAGATCGAAAGGGGGAGCTGGGGAGTCCTAGGGAGGGGCGAGGAGAACTTTATAATATGGAATCGTAGGGTACTGCCAAAAAAGTTGGTGGGGCTGCACATCCTCTCGTCTTTTACTGAAAAGCTTGTGAAAAAAAGTTACGCTCGGAAAAGAACATAAGGTCTTTTAAAACTAATCCAATTATTTTGATAAGATAGTGGTTACGTGGTTGTCTGTGATTCAATTCGAGGATATATATACACGATCGATCATAAAGGGGTGAACGCACAGGGACAAGGATCGATGACGACTTCAAAGTAGTCTTCCCCATTTGGTGGACCGTGACACCAGCGCCTCGGTCGGTCCCAGATAATTCCACTATATGTACTTCTCTAAATCATCTCACCCGGAGTTAATGTACGGCGTTACACCAACCGACTAGCGGACATGCATGTAATGAGTTCTTAAACAAACCTTATGTCGTTCGTTCATGTATAAAAGAGATTATTTCCACGGAGATATCCAGAGTACAAATATTAATCCTTTGTAAATAAAAAAGATCCTTAACTTGTTTAGTTGAGTACAAATATTAATCCTTTGTTAGTCCAAAGAGAAAGTGAATGGAGAAAAAAGATCATTAAATTCTTGTTAAAGTTGAGTTCATCCCCTAGGTGTGGTGAAAATAAGAATTAATTTATTTAGGAATTGATGAATTCACTCAAAGCAAAAAGTATTAGTGAGAATTCAATGTCTTTGATCAATGTAATGGTCATAACCGACTACAGTTCCACTATCCCTGACTTATCCCAGTGCACTAACCCCTAATTTGCGGAATTGATGCAAGAGTATTAATCCGTCGTAACTACATACTATATGATCAACTATCAAATGAACCACCAAAGTTGTTTTGAGCGAATTAGGTCATGAGCTCATGCATGTGGGTTTAATATATAAGATGCTGGTCAAGGAAGTAGTGCTCGTATGGTATCTCTTAATTAAGCGTTCGAAACAACTATTTAAAACATGGAAGCAGTTGTTGTGACATTAATTGAAGCAAAAGATAGCCTTGCTTTTATATAAATGGAGTGAGGGAGGCCAAACAAAAGCCACTTCCGGTAGGTGACAGAGATAGCAGTTGTAAATATTAATGCCCATACACGAACGGGTTCTTCCATTTGGCTTCTTCTATGGGTGACCCATGAACATCTGATCCCTTCAAATCGTTCCGCTAATTCGAATATCCATCGTGCTCAGTTAGCTTTTGGATTTATGTTACTGTAGGGATTCTGTTCCAATGTTTTAGACATGATAATCTGCCAGATCTATATGGTATATATCCTCCGTTCATGTTCGTGCTGATTTTTAGGGTATTAATTCGTGATCAGCTCCTTTTATTTGAACCTTCACTGATCAAGGAGACATTCTTCATTTGGGTATAATATCTCACATCAGTCCACATTAACGAAGATTTCTTTTTCTAAATGGTATATATACGAAGATAAAGCTAGAGAGCGCTAATCCTTGTTCGGAGGCCAGATATGTTATAACAAATTAGTCATACTTAAAAATTAACATCACATGTTCTTGGGGCGTCCATACCCTCCTGTCACTGACTTCATATCCGTGGAAACTATGTCCTTTGTGGGGAACCCACTTCTGCCCCTGAAATTCTCTTGAAGTTAGTAATTAAAAGAAGTATTTTATCAGCCATATCGAACAGATGAATTGCCAAGAAGTTTCATGCAGGAGCTAATTAATTACACTGCATTAATTCAGTCCACTCACCTACCGAGGTTTACTGGTCTCTTTGCAGTGAGTCACCTTATCTACTTAACAACAAAAGGGAATGCAATAATCCCTTATTTAAATCGGGTCGGTAGGCTAGATCATGCACACTGTATAATATGCGGCCGGTTTCATAAAAAACTAAGCTCTATTGAAAATGAACTGCAAATCAGTGACACAGCAGCACGCACGTAGTTGCAGCACTTTATCTTTTTAAGCCGCATGGATTGACCGGCTGACTTCACAACACACGATCCTATTTAAGAAATTAAGTGTTTCCACATGGACTAAATACTTACCCTGACCCCGACTCATGACCCGTGATTCGCCTGTTTCTAACGTCAGTTAATCAAATTAGATCTATAAATATGTTAAACTCAGTGTTTTAAAACCGAACCGAACCGGCCGGTTCGACCGAGTTCAACATGAACTGGGACTTTGAACGGTTCAACTTCTGAACCGGACATCAAACCGGACCGGTTGAACCGGTTTACTTACCTTTTTAATATTTTAATAGTTTCTGTATTTTTAAACTTATTATATATATATATATATTATATTTTTAATTAGATAAAACTCATACCAGTTGAACCACCAGTTGAACCAGAATCAAAAGCTCCACCGGTTCAATCACCAGTTCGGTTTTTAAAACATACTTAAACCGACTCGACCAAGTCCAGCTTCTAATTAATCCGAGAAACCAATACTAGAAACCAATACTGATAACCTGATTCCGGCTGCCCGATCAGGATTGGATATTAACAGCCGAGTCAGGTCCCGAGTCCGTTCGCAGAACCTGGACTAATATTAGCTAGAGTCCAGTTGAGTCAACTGGGAAAGATCATGCACACGACTAGACCATTTCAGACTAATTTGGCTTATCATCATATTAATTAAGTACTCTTTTTTAAGCCAAACAAAATTAATAATGTTGACTCCGTGGACTCAACATTTTTTAACATATATATAAAAGGAATAAAGTAAAGGAATAAAGCTGCTCTTTTATTAATGCAGGGCCAGTATTTTTTTAACGCGACTTACTAATTCTCGTTTGTCGATCGAGAAAGCTCGACTGGACCTATTATACAGATTTTAAACTAATTTTAGCTGACAACGTTATCGCAGGGATAATCCCTGACGTTGGAAGAAGAAAAAGATCAAGAAGACGATTTGATGCATATCATATACATCTGAGGTCACCAGAATTAATTAATCACTGGGATAATCCCTGACTCAAACACTTAGTAGAGTGCATATAATTAGTAATTGACTTAGATTATCGACTACCTGCAGGATGGATGCATCCTGCAGCAAAGGTAATAAAATTCGAGAGAAGCATAAATGCATACATTATGATATACAGTCGTGACCATCATATATATTGTCGTTCTTCGTGCCTTGAATTTTCGTCCTCTCATTTTGATATATCTTTGTTATTGGACCCAGAGCATTAGTTGTCACACCAGAGCATTAGTTGTCACACTTGGCCTATTCTACATTCTGTAGTTGTATACACATTGCGGAGCTTGTTTCCATAACTCTTGGCTTCAGTTTTAGATTCTGTAGATCCACTTTCTGAAAAGCGCCTCAAGGTCACCCTCTCTTCACTGCTGCTAAAAGCTTTCCATCCCAGCTCCCCAAAACTGCAACTACTGTCGATCATACAAAGTGAAGATAAAAGGAGTGGGCACGACGAAAAGCGAAGTATCATATATTGCTTGTGGTCTCTCTCTGAGAGTTACAAGGAACGGAAGAAAGGAACCCACAGATGAAGATTAATGTTCAAAGATGTCCGATTATAGTAGTTGAATACAACCATGGTAGCTGCATGCTTTTTAAAAAATTTCTGGCGTATACCTTTTTTTCTGGCGCGCGTACTCCCTGAACCCATTAAGCTCGGCGCGCATACTCCCTGAACCCATTAAGCTCGGCGCGCATACTCCCTGAACCCATTAAGCTCGGCGCGCATGCAGTGTTACTTTATTTTTTATCCGACACCCACGTGAATTTCGCCTGGTTTTTGAAGTCTTCAAAACATTCCATTTGAAGGAGATCGGAACCCTCGCTGGGCCTCCCTGGTCGTTTCTTCGTTTTTTTAATGTTTCTTTTTTTTTTTGCTTTGGAAGCTCAAGTTCAATGGCGGACGTCAGCCTTCTCTGTCCTCAACACGGACTTTTGGGCTCACGCAGAAGCAGGAGAACGACTTACCGATGATCTCGTGGGACTTGTGTTAGACTTTCAAGTAATCTCAAAGGAAGACTGATTATGAAGAAATCTAATCTTTGGACGGATCGATGACCATGACATATATCGACTTTTAATTACCATGCATTACCAGCTTTCCGACAATACATGCGCTATGGTACTAGACCTTTATCTAAGAAACAAGTTGAAATTCTAAGAGCAGCTGGCCCATTGATAATTGAGACCATCTACTTCGTCTGATATAATTACCACTTAAATGTTTAGAGCAATGTTTTGAAAACCGAACCGATAATCGAATAGGTGGAGTAGCCGATTCAGGTTGAACCGGTGGTTGAACCGGGAGTTTATATATTATTAAAATTTGTTTAATGAGAGAGGAGAGGACCGGCGAGAGAGTAGAAGGCCGGCGAGAGTGGAGAGAGCCGTCGCCGTCGAGAGAGGAGAGAGCCGTCGTCGAGAGAGGAGAATAGCAGCCGTCGCCGTATAGAGAGGAGAGAGCGTCGCCGTATAGAGAGGAGAGAGCCGTCGCCGTCGAGAGACTAGAGCCCTTTATCGAGAGAGAGAGAGAGTCGGCGAGAGAGGAAGTTGAGAGAGGAGAGGGCCGGCGAGAGAGGAGAGGGCCGGGGAGAGAGAGAGAGCTGTCGCCCGAGAGAGGAGATTGATAAGAGAGAGGAGAGAGAGAGAGGAGAGGACCGGCGAGAGAGGAGAGGCCGGCGAGAGAGGAGAGGGCCGGGGAGAGAGGAGAGCCGTCGCCGTCTGAGAGAGCCGTCGCCAGCGTTTTATTAAATAAACTTTACGGGGATTTAATTTAAACGGTTCAACCGGTTTGTCGGTTCAACGGTTCAGCGGTCGTTGGTCATCCGGTTTTGAGCTTACCGGTTTTGTCATGTAAGAGGCGGCGTTGAACCCGGTCCGGCAGACGTTTTCATTAAGGCGCATTTCGCATACGTTACATTGTTGATGCTCATATATATGTGTGCCATTTTACGGGTACTAGACAGTACTGTTCACTTTGCGGGGTCAAAGACTGGTCAACAACGTCTCTACCAAGTCAAACGTTTCTCGTATTCGTGGTACGTTCGAAAGCAAGCGGTGATATTTTAAGCAAGGGTGAGAAACCTGTTCTGGGCACTGGTTAAATTCCTGCATTATTCATATAGATATGATCTGGACCAAAATGCAAAAACCTTTTGACCAAGCCAGCCTTGTCCGCTGAGCCTGCATCACCACTAACGAAAACGAATATTCAAAGTACCGGCATAAAAAGGGTCTTGCATGCCTTTGGCTACTCGAGTACGGAAAATTAAGATGCTCACGACGACGGAGAAATACCAGCCGAGCACGCTTTACAAAATGCTTGAACAGAGCTCCATACATAGCCACAATTAATAATTATTTCACAAAGTTTTTCCATTGTTTCTCAACTGGCGGAGAAGCCACAGGTTAGCTAGATTTTGAAAAGGGCATCTGCATGCACACCTTATATATTGCCCTTCTCCAGGCCTGGGGACCCACACGTACACTCGGGCCTCAAGACTTCCATTGAAAATTATCAAGGGTCATCTCGTTAATATTTTATCAGTACTCACTGGGCCTTGCTTTCTAGTCTACGTATATACAGTCGTGGGGGGTATCAATTCAGATGCCATGAAGGAGGACAGCACCGGACATCCTTAGCAAAACAACGACAAGTCGATTCTCTAGTTTCGTTTCCTTTATGTGCATGACATGAAATGCGTCATATAAAGCGCAGGCGATCAAGCAGATCAGTGCGTATACCTGACTAAAATAATTCATTTTCCATTATCGATCTACTTCTAAAGCGCCTGTCTGTTTTAACGTACACCGGCCACTTTCTCATAAAGAGCTCTATCATTTGCTCTCTTTTACGTTTTGGTCATTGTAATGGGTCCTACGTACAGGGGATTAATAGTTTAATAGTTTATACCACAGTTTCGAGCTCGAGTTAACAAGTCTTCTAACTGTGCATGTCATCAATCTCGCAATGACTAAGTTTCTTTCTCGATCCTTACGAGGAAATTAATTAACATTCGTAACTTGGGTATATAGAGATACGAATAGGCAGCAAGGCCTCATGACAATAAATTATATTGATAGGTAATCTATTAAGAATGACTTCCAGCAATAAGATTGAAAATTGAATGACTTGATATAGGTAATAAGGGTTTCCATTTGGACAAAAATTATTCTTTCCCTTTGGAGAGAATTAAGGGTGGCAATCGTTCGGGTTAGCTTGAGTTCGGGACGTGTCATCTAAAATATGTCTTTTAATTTATGAGTCAACCGGTACCCGACCTGTTTATTATATAAGCGAAAGATGAAGACCCAAACCCGATGGAATTAAACAGGCGGGATACTGGTTTGGGTTAAACATACATTGGGAACTCCACTGATATCTATATATCGATCTGTTTCAGGATCTAGGCTCTATATATATTTTTATCTTGGGAATTTTAATTCATTAAACATGTAAACCTTATAAATAGACTACTTTTATGACCAACGCTAGCCTGTTTTTGTTTTTTTTTTTTTTGTAACATGAACGACCTTAATATACGCCCCACACTAGCTTGCATTTTGTTGAATTTCCAACACTTGCAGGGTATAAATATAATTTGGGAGCCCTTTTCAGTAGGACTTCTAAACACGATCTAGATAGAATTAGAAAGACTTTGTTTCCAAATGAACCTCTAAACATGGTGAGTACTGAAAAATTCAGGGAAGATAATAATTTAGAAAAGAGGGAGCGCGAATAAAACTTTGAGATAAAATAAAAGGGGCGTCTTCCTCCTAAAAAGGGTTATATATAAAAGCACAAAACAATATCAGTGTCTAAATTGTTCATAGCCAACCTTGCAACTCTTACCATCCTATGTCGTATTCCATATGAGATACTTCTTTAGCACTTTCTGTAGCTGCTTCATTTTAATTAAAAGTTAAAAGTGTTCAAATTAACGTGTTACTTTTGACGCACTATACTACGTACCTTTTATCCATTCTTCTCTTGTAAGTCACTTTGTAGAATGATTTACCCAAAAATTGTGAAGAAATTAAAGCATTTAAAGTTCATCGTGTGCCATGACTTTATGAGGGATTGACTGGTTTGAGCGAGGACGGAGGAAAAAAAAAAAAAAAGCCGATCTCTTGATTGATTGAGCTAGTTCAATAACTTAAACCTTTTCCAAATACAGCGGAAGACATGAACAATGGTGACATAAATTCA
Organism: Aristolochia contorta; assembly: GCA_022405105.1. Taxonomy (NCBI): domain Eukaryota; kingdom Viridiplantae; phylum Streptophyta; class Magnoliopsida; order Piperales; family Aristolochiaceae; genus Aristolochia; species Aristolochia contorta. The sequence goes on along the minus strand of CM039666.1, from coordinate 4,014,739 downwards.
TCGCTGCTATATATATGATCACATTTCAAGGACCCAACATTGATGGTATACATTAAGAAAAATAAAAAAAATATAATTTATATTCATATTATAATTATACACTTTAGTTTCAGTGTATCATTTGAACTAATTGATATTACGTACAAATCTAAAGGACTAAAGATTTAATATGTCTTGCTCAATCAACTCTCCGCCGAGATAAATCTTCCCTAGCTAGAGAATACCGGGAAAAGGAATATAATATTGTGCAGTAACAGACAGCTGCGTGAAACATTCTCGATCACAATATATTCTCCGAAATGATCACTAGCTAGTCTCGTTTAATTTAGAAAAACAATTCAAGGACGAAGAATACATGAACCAACAGTGTACATACACGGGTAAGTTTCATTAACCCTTACTAGCTATATGAGACAAGAAAGAATATTAAAATGGCTCTCTTCTGCATGATTCTCGTAGTTGTTTACGTACGTAATGCTAACTCATTATAATGTATCTCCATTTACGGTGTCATACACAGAGAATTGAGATGTCAACAGGTAATAGAGCAGTGGAATCCTTCGTGGTATTGACCTTCTTCTTCAAATATCATTAATGCACCTATAATGTGTGGGGGAGCTTAGCCTGCGGCGAATGTGTCTGTACGTACTTATGTTTTTTTCTCATTCATGGAGACAGAGAAGGGTGATTTCGAGTGACCCACTATATATTATTTAGTCTTATGCAAAATTCCACCCTCGTCTTCTTCTTATATGACCTCAATATTTTAGAGAGCGAGCTTTGAATTTGCTGCTTCCTTTCCTGAGATACAATGTTCTTTATCAATGGGAAGGATTATTAAATATCACGGGAAACACGTGAACTGAGTCTCGTTCTTGGACACTAACTCACGTGAATCTGTTTCTGAAGCAAACAAGTTAGTTTCTCCTCGTACACGCATGCACCCACAACCTGTTCGATGAAATGCTTCTGAGAAACCCTGGTCGCTTTAACAGGTATGTTAGTTTGTCCTTGGCGCTCTTAATTTCTGAGTATTGGATCCATGTTTAATTTCCTTCCATCCTTGCGATGTATGGTATAAAGTTCCAGGTGATTTATTCATCATTTATTACATGGGAATCTTTACCGAGTTAGCAAGCATAATTAGTGGACTGATAAATTCGATTGCGCCTGGTGGAGAAATTAAAGGTGCTGTTGGACTGAGAAACACAAATGCTCCATCTCAATGTTGGGAGGAAGGGAGTCAGCTGACATCAACCATCAAAGGAATTTTAAACGTTCAAATTTGTATCTTTCTAGCTTAGATGCATGAAACTAGCTCGAGTGACGGGGACTTCTGAACTTGTTGTGGTGAAAATAAATTACATGAATTTAGTGTAGAATAAGAATACAGTCTAATATTTCCCTCTTCAATTCCTCCCACTGCGTGTTCATCTCCGGAATCCACCCATATATAGTACCGGAGCATGCACGCTCCATCGATATTATATATATGGATGGAGCAATTAATTTACAGTCAGTACAATTGGAGAAGTGAGGAGAAGAAGGAAACAATATGGTGTTTGACAGTATTTTTCTCCTCTCAGATTTCTTGTGGCGTATGTGATCTTAACTAGCTAGGCACGTCGCTGCAGTTAAGTCTCTGTATATGATCAGGGACATGCACGTACAGGTCCAATTAGACGGCTTCCTACAGATGTGTGAGTTGAAATATGACGATGGAGTAGCTACATTATGGCGGACCAGGTACATGTACAAAAGAAAGAGTGGCTGCTTGGCACATTGTGGCTGTAAGTATAGAAACCGGAGATTCCTTGGAATAATTAAGATCGACGGTCGCATCGACGAGAGGAGTCCCACTTGACCGAGACATTAATCCATGGCTGTGATGAATAGTCTAATTTTCTGGAGATCATGTTCGATCAGCTGGCCACAAAAATAAGTACTAAGACTGAATTATTGACGAGAACTTACATTTCAGCCGCCTCTCGCTAAGGAAAAAATGTTCATGCATATGTAGAAAAATTGACTCCCGGCAGCACTGAGACCAAGAGTTTTTTATGGGCGGGTAGGTTTCTGTTATTTTCTCTCCTTTTTCAATCTTCTAGTCATATTAAGGTAATTTCTCTTCGCGTTGTATACATCAGGGTAGGCGAGCAGGACCGGCAGCCTTTTCTTTTCTTTCGTCCCATGGAAGATGTATATATAATCAATGCTTTTGCTAACATTTAGGTATATATATAAATGTTTGAATGAATTTCGAGCAATTGATTTATTTTTAGTAAGTTTCTGAACACATGAGATACCTTTTAATCTAATATTGTTGATTGAAAGAGATTTATGTAAACTTTTGACCATATATTGAGGCATCGTGTCAATATATATGATTGAGAAACCTTGTTTTTTCTACCATATATTAATTATGTACGCCATCCGTGTCTCTGGAGCTGGCCCAACTCTGGTTCTTGATGTCTTAGTCAGCCTTTTTGCCTTGGAGCTGCATAATATAGTGGATTCTAGCGTGGCCCAAATCTCTATATATATCATTCTACAGAAAAAAGCAAGTATCCCACGTGAATGGTTTCTCCCTTTTATGTATGCTTTCCTTTATTATAATTTTTGAAAAACCCAGAAACCTTTTTTGTTTTTATCCAACCCAGAAACCTTTTTTTTATCCAACCCAGAAACCTTTTTTTTTTTATCCAACCCAGAAACTTTTTTTTTTTATCCAACCCAGAAGCTAGCCTACTTGATAGATTTTGCTCGAGTTAATTTCGAGGGTAAATTACTGAATTCCTCACCAACTACGTTATCGCCCACGCCCATTTCTATACTGGTTTTGGCCCATGACTCGAAAGATGGATAAATATTTTCTTTGACAAAAAAAAAAAAAACCCGTAAACGTTGCAGTGATGACGAGGAGGTTTGCTTTATTATACCCATGGAAAGAGGCCATGGATCTCTATACAGAAGTATATGAGTTTTTGCAGATAAGGCCCCTTCAAGAGGAGGAAGGGATCAATATGGAGAGCTTAATTGGAGTTATACGGCTGGGCCTCAAAGAAAAATATTCGAAGTAATTGAGCTAAGAAGCCAGCTAACGTGTCTGCTATATATAAATACTAGAGTCAGCCCATCTCTGCGGTAATTTCACGGAGAGCAAAAATTCACTACACTACATACCTCAAGCATTCCTAGCTTTGAGCCGAAGCTATACAAGTCCCAAGCAGCGGGATTTCATGTTTAATTTTGACCCAAGAAAGGAATCTATATAGCTCCCCAGAATCGATCAGCTGTAACAGGTAATAGTACTAGTATATGAAGTGGTTACTGTTTTTCCCTGTTCTAATTTCTTCCCTGCAGGTTGCTTCCATCTCTTCTGCGGCGCGTGGCCACACAATATATAGATATATATGGCTTGTTTTGGTCCTGCTCTTATAATTGGCTGCAGGCATGTCCACTCCGCCAAGGCTTACATCCTCCTGGCTCTCATGTTGATTGCCATCCTCGTTGCAGTTCGTGTAATCGTCTTCACTGCTCTGGCGTTGCTGAGGAGATCATCAAGACGTGACGAGCCTGATCATCATGATCAGGATCATTTCAACTGCACTAGTGATGGCCCGATTGAGCTGCAGACGGGAGGGAGTCCTCCAAACCAATGGCACAGGCCAATTACTACTCATGGGCGACCTGTTGATGTTGTCAGCCAAGATGACCATGTTGGTAGCTAGCTTTTATTAATATCGCTCAACCTAGCTCGCCCCTTGCTTGCAAATTAATCAACTGGCCGGAGAGTTCTCTTCTCCAATTATTTAATGAATGGCTCAAAATTGGCTCTCATAAATATGGTCTCAAGCTAGTGGGGATAATATTATTGCAATAAATTATACATGGCTACTCCGTATCATAAAACCACGAGTAGATCATCCATCGAACAGATCATGCATTGGGCAAAAAAAAAAAAAAAAACTTGTACATGCAATAATAATATCCACTGGTCGTCATAGCCTGAAGTAGTCTCCACCGTCGGCCTGCGTCGCCGTGGCGGCAGTCGTCGTGTCAGCGTCGACGGCGATCCTCCACAGCTTGAGGGCCCCATCCACGCTCGCGGTGCACACCATGAAGCTGCCGGCGTCGTCCCGGTCGTCGTGGTACCGATCATGAGGTGTATGATCCAACGTCGTCGATGATCTACTACTAGTGTCCGTCGTCGACGGGCTGAAGGCGACGAGACATCTGATGGGGCCCCCGTGGCCCTCCAAGACGGCGAGGCAGTTGTACTCGCCGTCGGTCCTCCCCCGGGCCCAGACCCTGCAAGTGGAGTCGGCGGACCCACTGACGAGGTGGTGGGAGAGGGAGGCGAGGCAGAGGACCGCGTGGTAGTGGCCCTGGAGGGCCCCCGAAGTGGAGGTGGAGGGTGGAGCCGAGGAGGCCCCTGAGCCAGTAATAGACGCACCCGTCGGTGCAGCCGGCGTAGAGGACGGAGCCGTCTTTGGTGAGGGCGAGGGCCTTCACCGGGGAGGACTTGGCGGAGAGGGTGAGCGTGAGTGAGTGACGGCCCAGCTTTTCAACAGTATGATTATCCTCGTCTAATATATTTTCCAGCTCCAGCGGGTGCCACTGCCACACTCGGATGGTCGAGTCCTCCGAGGCCGTGTACAGCATCCCCTCCGGCCCCGTCACCAGCGCGTTCACGCCTCCGGTGTGGGCTTGGATCGTCTCGATGCATTTCAGCTCCGGGATCTGCCACACCCTCACCGTCGTGTCCCCCGACGCCGAGTACAGAAGCTGCCCGGAGTAGCTCGTCTCCAGAGAAGACACATTCCCACAATGCTTCATCTACGTACGTACGTATACGTACATATAACAAAGGAAATTAGCCAGAAAACGCTACCATATGTTTATATATATACATGCACCACCAACCAGGACTGATTAGGCCATCATTAACCCATAAATGCACATGATCTTTTAGCATGTCAAAGTCCAACAAATTAATGATCACGTACGTCCTACATCTTTTAACTTCTACCGAGTTGTTTTCTTTCTTCCAAAATTAATGACAAAATTATGGCTAATAAAGTACAGGAGGATAATTAAAGGTGTCAAATTTAATATAATTAGCTAAAGTTTCATTTTCAGGGTAAAGTAGGAGTATGTAAAGCCACATCAGAATGTTAAACCTCACAGTAAAATATAAAAGTACTAATATCATTTTTCAAAAATTAATTGCGTAAAACTCCAATACAGCCAAGGCATGAATTTGTATTTACAACAATTTATGAAATCCTATGTGTACCGCAAAAATCCCTATCTAGTACAACTATAAATATTCACCAAGAATTCTATATGAGGTCACGTCAAGGTCTAGTGAATTTACAAGTCTGTTTACTATAAATTACTTCTCACTTATCAATGTTGTTCATCAGCCCGCCCCCGTTTTGAAATTGAAAGAAACGAAAAATGAACCAAGGTAATTTGTATTGTTGATGTAGAATTAAACCATAAACGCAAAAAAAAAAAAAAAAAAGAAACACTCAGACTAGAAAGATAATACTCAAATTAACAGGAATTGCTCTCACGTACGTACCTTTCGCTGATGATCCCTGGCGCCGATCAAGTAGCGGTGTAGGTAGTCCGAGAGCTTGGGGTTGGTGGCGAGGCGAACGTGGGTGGTGACCATGGATGTGGAGGAACGGCGCCAGACCCGGATTCGGGAATCGCCGTAGGCGGCGAAGACGTACTTGTCGGAGACGGAGAGCGCTCGCACCAGCTTGGCCTTGGTCCTAAGCTGGCCGCACTCGGTGAGCTCCGGCAGCCTCCAGACGCGTATGGCATTGGAGGGGGTGCCGGTGTAGACGAGGCGGCCGGAGATGGCCATGGAGATAACGGCGCCGTCGCTCTTCTGAACGGAGGAGACGCAGGTGTGGAGGGTCGACGACGGCCGGTCGTCGACGTCAACGCCGGGGATTAAGCAGGAATTATTAGGCGGCTGGGAAGGTGAGAAGGAGGGGGAGGAGGTGAAGGCGGCGGCCGCGTAGTAGTACTGGTGGTGAGGAATAATATTGTTGTAGTAGGAAGAAACTCTGGGCGGGGAAGGAGGGAAGAGGGAGGGGAGGGGGAGGAGGACAAGCTCAAAGATGTGCTTCTTCTGTACTGTACTATGCCGTGCCTTTGCCTTCTTGTTGGGGTACTCAGGGGGCTCGAACTGCTGGGGAGCTGATCATCCGGTTCCATCGATCTCCGGGTGATCAACCGACCACGAACGGAAAAGATCAGACACGATCACGTGAGAGCCGGGGTTAAATGCGAATTACCCACTCCATATATACTCCTTTCACCACCCTGGTAACAGAGACAAAGAGAGGGAGGCACAGCGAGTAGGAGGCACAAGGAGCTAGAATGAGAATGAGGAGATTATATTTGGGGCACTAGGAAAGGAAGGCATGAATGAATGCCTGTGAGTGAGGAAAGGACAGCACTTACCACCATATCGATTCTATTAAATCCTCTTAAATTCATTGATGGAGATTCACCAACCAAAACGGGTCAAAGGTTTAAATTTCAACAGTGTTCCATGGTGAAGTACGATTTACTGCCTGCGTCTACCTCAATAATAACAACAACAAATAAATCCAAAAAGACAGGAGTCTCAAAACCTTTGACTGTGAAATCATATTTATGTTCGCGGTCTCGAACAATCTTTTCGATCTCGGAGCAGACGAGGTTAACCAAGAGTTTCACATGGTGCATTGCATCCTATTTGTGCATTTATAAGGTAGCTAGGCTTCCCCATCCATCTCATTAAAAAGTAAGCGAACGGTTTGTTGTGCAATGCTGAGAAGTCTATTTCATTAGCCATTCAATATCCAACCTCTGACGAGGTTAACCAAGAGTTTCACATGGTGCATTGCATCCTATTTGTGCATTTATAAGGTAGCATGGCTTCCCCATCCATCTCATTAAAAAGTAAGTGAACGGTTTGTTGTGCAATGCTGAGAAGTCTATTTCATTAGCGCATACATTCAATATACACAGATAGACAACCTACTCCCACAGTCTTTGTGGAAAGGACTCTTTTTGCTACAGAGCCAGTAACATATGGGAGGCAACTCAGTTTGGTTATGGTGAAGGTCTCCCGCAACTTAGCAGGTTCATAGAAATTACTTGCAATACAATCTAACAGTGCATTAGATACCTTTGTCTACTCTTATGTCCTCAACGCATCTTGCCACAAATTTCCAAATGTGAAAACACCTGAATCAAGGTTCAACTGTGCCGCCAGTCCGTGAATCATCAGCATTGGCCTTCAAATTCAGAAGGCGCTGTACCAATCCTCCGCTCCCTCTCGGGTCCAAGCCATTGATTGGACAATTACTAGACAACCATTTAAATTCTTCAGTCAACAGAAAACCTTCAATGTATTACTTATTGTCAACGAGAATCACTTTTACTAAGACAAGGATGCACCCTGTTTTACATTTGACGTATGAATGTAATTTTGCTTTTCTTTTTCTTTTGTTTTGTATGACAGCATTCACCTTACTGTTCAAGGCATTGACGCCAGAGAGATGCATCTTCCCCGGCTTAAAACAACACTCAGCCTTGGTTAAAAATACTACAAAGGCAAAGAACCATTTTTCTACAACATAATAATGTGAAGATCGATGCTTGTAATGATATTACTTATCGAATTTCAGGTTGGGTCGGTCCAACAAGGAAAACAACCGTCAAGTCCTCAAATGAGTCAGTCAGACGGATCGTGTACATGCGTAGGGGGCGCCCATTGATCCAATAAAAGTCTCATAAAGCGGTACATGTATAGTAACGTATGGGTGCTTGAGCGCAATACACAGCGATACCAATAAGTGCTTCACGGGCCACCGAATGACCAAGGGTAAACACCACCGCAAATAGGATAGACTCTTTGACTCGAATAATACTTTTGAACGTGACCATATTTTTTATTCAAGAGCTAATTGCTAATTCGGTAGATTTCCTAAATTCACTACAAGGATATTCTGATTCGATTCAACTGATCCAGTAAGTTCATGAATTTAAATATGACAAACGTCAGAATGATGGGCGAATATGCACTGGGTCCATTAAAATGCAACCACAGCATGCTTTCTGAAGAAAGAAATAATGTAAATTCACAAACAAAGCACCACAAAAGAAAAAATGGAAAGGAGACGATTTGGTAAAATAATGAAAAAAGAAACATAAAATTCATCCAGCTTCGGATCATGAAGTGAGGAATAATATCTCCAGATGCAAACGGGAAATGCAGAAGTCATACATGAACCAGATTAAAAGCAGGCATCAGAAGTCAAAATGTCCCTAATCTCCTTACGTTCTCTAAGTCGTATTCCCGGGCAAATTGGTGTTAAGAAATTGTTAGACAACCATCCAAGATATTTCAGTTTCTTCTCGAACAGGCAAACGTCTACTATTCAGATATTATCCTAGAAACACTCAAACTAGATGCACTAAAATATTCTAAGAACATCAGCACCGCAAACGTACAAAAAACAAGTCTTACGAAGACATTCCAGATCATATTTTTCCAGAGAATACAATTGGTAAAGTACTATAAACAAGGAACAGAGAGACCTATCACACAATGCCACAGCTACAAGTCACCAAGCATCAAGCACAACATGCATTACGTGACCTACCAGTGTGCCCCTCCTTCAATTGAAACAAAAAAACTTAGCCCTGCATAGTCAAAAATAAAACAGAAGTAGAGGCATAATCCAGCAAGTATTCGGAAAAATCATTTACTTCCAGTCTTTTCACAGGTTCTGGTATCAGTCTGCAGAAGGCAACATTTTAGATGAAGTGGCAGGCATGGTTTCTTACATGATGACAATAACAAACAATAGTGTGCAGTGACCATGCTTTCTAATTACAAGTATGAATGCAGTAGAAAGGGCCTAAATCCATTTTACCAGCCAACACGAATGATTACCAAATTAGCAAATACTGCAGGAGTTGCCAACTGATGCAGAAATCCAATATCATACCTCTGCTCTCAGCGGAATACTCATGATCCTGTGAATTTGCTGAAAGCCCCTCTACAGTAACGATCCAATATCATCTGTACATCTGTAATTGCTACTTGTACCATCAGATATGATCCTGTTTCCTTATACAAACAAAATACCCTTTATCCTCAAGGAGAAGACATTACTATGGCACTTTTTCTGAGTGCTGCGGATTTGGCTAGCCAGGTATTCACACAATTTGGTTGAAGCCAATAAAGCATTGATCACCCTTCCGTTCTCTCTCACTCCTCACACCTTTCTCACACCCACTATTAACAGAAATTTAGAGGACAAGGAGTTACATAATGGTACCTGAGATAGAGCAAAATAAAGGTTGGAGGCCGGCAACTGAAATCATATATTTACTGTTTCTACTTATATCCTGAGTGACTTGAGCAGTTATGGTAAAAACTGATCAAAGGAGATCATCCATAGCTCTAATCCAACAATAACTGCATTAAAACATTTACAAGAAACCCAGCACCATCCTGAATCAAAAGGAATTCATGGAAGTTTACTGTAAGAAAACAAAAAGTATAGCACAATGCAACAGAATGATCTATTCACAGAAGAATGGAAAGAAAACATTGACATAAAACCATATTGATGTTACAAGAACCACAAGAAGACAAAAACTGGTATAAGTTATCTGCATCAAGTATGAGCACAATAGCAACCAAGCTCTGAGTAGGGCAAGTTAGCGCCACCCAGTTATCTGTAATCACCTTAATAAGAGCATATACACTGGATGCTGATGTTCAAGGTATTTGAGCCATTTCCATGAGCACGTAATATGCATTATGTTCTGTGAATCTACCACCCGTTCCTGAAGTATCAAACATATTAGATTCAGATGAAGAAAAGCAAAATAAAAATCCACCACATAAAATTTTCAACAGTAAAATAGAATGTTTTTAAAATGGACAAAACATAGAAACTACAGAGGGTACTAAGATGTTTCCATACGTATCATTTGGCAGATGAATTGCGATGTAGTGATGGAATCCAACTAGTTGAAGAGCCAACGTGACCACTGACACCTTGACCAAAATGTGTTGTTTCAGTAGGCTTTGTGCTTACGGCATTTTTTTTGGAGTCACCAGCAAAAGCAAATGAAGTAGACGGTGCATGCATTTTGTCCAAAGGAACCCCCAGTCTCTGTACAATCAAAGTGAGAAAACACTTATTCTCAATCAAATTAAAATTCTTCAGCCAAAATGAGCAGCTCCAAAACAAAACAAAGATTGAAGCTAAGCTTCAGAAGATTTACAAGCTTTTCCTCATGTTGATTCTCCACAATCAGATTTTTATCAGCCGCTTTCACCTGCATTCGAGCACTTGGACGAGCAGCACTGTGAAAACCAATACGATCTACAACCTCAGATGAGCGTGAAATATCATTACCCCCTGGCATGAGAAATAACAGAAGTTAATGGAGATATAAATTATATATAAAATATTAAGTGTATTTCTCAAAATATGAAGACCACAGTCAAACACTAGAGCCCATAATTCAAAGTCCAAACTTTCTTATGCGCGGTAAAAGGCTATCATTGTTCTTTATTTTGACACAGGATGCCTAAATTTATCATGGACTAAAAAAGAGAAACATCCATGGAAACAGGAAAACTTTTAAGAAATCAACAAGAACTAATTTTATGTAATTTTGCTATTGGATATAGTTTATGTGGTTTTGCTTTAGAACCCACATAATTTATAGGAAACTAAAATGTCTCTCGCAGCAAACTCTTTGGGGCATTGCTCATATCTGAAACAGTCCAACCTCCATCACTCCATTTCCAAGACTACTTATTGTCAACTTGTAAAGCACACAGCAATTTCAGCTCCAAAGAATATGGTGCCACTATATGATTATCAGGGTAAGAATTTTGATTCAGCTGAGAATGAGACATCAACATTGACAAAATGCACAGAGAGCATATAAATGGATAAATGGTACCTTGACGCCTATCAACATCCATGGGTATAGCTCTCGTGCTTGTTCCCCCAGAAACAGGCTGCAAGATTAGTAGTAGCATCCCTTATCAGAAAAAATGTACAATTACTGCAAATCCACTAAGTCACAATAAAACACTTACGGAAAAACGGGTCTGAGTCTTTGTTTTTTGCGCTTGCTGATATTTCAAGATTGTCCAATCAAATATGTAATCAAAATCATACCCTGAAACGAGAAATGTCAGAGTCAAGAATTTAAATGAAGAACCACATCAACAAACAACATCTTACCTCCTGACTGATATGCATTCTAAACGTATAGAAACCTCTAACAGGTTATGATTGATTCCCCTAGCTGGATAATAACCTTTTTAACTCATGATTACATATTCCTCAGTTCATTACAAGCTTTCCAATTTGATGACATGTTAAACAAGAAACCTTTTGTATAACTGTTTATAACTTTATACAGCAGTAATAGCAAGCAAGCTAGACATAGTCTAATTCTGTTAGAATAGTCCTACATTGATCCAGAATTAAAAAGATCATTTTTTGAAATATAGTAAGAGAATTGCATACAAGAATTGTAAAGATAAAAAATCAAATATGAGAAAAGAGCAAGTGACATGTAAAACAAGTAACTTTGAAAAACTAAGAAGTTAAATAACTACTATCAATGTTAAGAAAACCAAATCTAAAATTGTAAGCAGCTATTCAAGTTCAGAAAATTCACTTCACAAGCAAAAAAAATATGAGGGTTTTCTCAATGTATCTAGTGCAGTAAATTGTCATATTCACACCTTCACGAGCAAACAAGTCACGAAACAGACGTTTCAAGAACCCATAATCCGGTCTTTGATCAAATGTTAAAGAATGACAATAATGGAAGTATGAAGCGAACTCCACAGGATGGGACTTGCATAACACCTTGACAAAGAAAGACATTGTTAGCAAAAAAATGAGAATGGAACATAGGAATTCTAAGAAGAAGGGACAAAATATCTGAATACCAGTTGCATTTACATACTTCAATTGGAGTAGACAGCTTCTTCTCACATATCTTATCATATTTTTGCTTCTTGGTGGCAGCTTTCAAGCCCTGCCATGGAAGGCTACATATAACAGTTTTTGAGTCAGTAACATGAAATAAACAAATGACAAATGTTTTTTTAAAATAAAAATAAAGATAAGCACTTCTTTCACATCTAAAAATAGTAGACCATGTGATTAATCCAAGTTTAAGTACAAAGAACCCCAACACAACTTATCAAAAATTTAACACCATTCTTATAGTATATCCATGAATCACTTCGAGCAAACAATACAAAGAAAGGACCAAATTGATGTTGGTGAATTTTGGCATTCCTCAATAACAACAACATGAAGGACTAAATAGCTGCAGGAGGTTTGCCAATAAGGGTGGTTATAGAGATGTAAATAACCCTCCAAAGTATATCATCTTGACATTAGCCCGTATACTGAAGCGCCACCTGCAAAAGAAGTTATCACCGGACAAGCTACAGAAAACACGTTCTGAGTGTCCTAAGATATACCATTCATTCAACTAAGTTAATCTTGTACTAATCAAACTTAGTTATACTTTCCATAATATACCACGCGTTCTCCAAGTTTTTAATGTTCTGAGTTACTACAACAAACATCATCAAATTCACAGATTGGATAATCAAAAGTCAAACAATTCAACTAAGGAACATACCTTCCTCTTAAAAAATAGAGCAAGACATAGCCAAGAGATTCCAGATCATCACGTCGACTTTGCTCTGGATAAAAGATAGCAAACACGCTGAATAACTACCAAGACTTAGACCTAAATAAACAGCAGGCAACTACCAAGACATAGATCCAAATAAACAACAGGCAGCTCCTCACTTACCAATTCCCAAGTGGGTATTGCAACTTGCATAACGTGCAGTTCCAGTTAAATTTTTGTTCTCCCTGCATAACATTGGGTACCACCAAAAGATAAGAATTTGTACAGAAAGAGAGAAAAAGTTGCCAGCTACTTATGGATGGAGATGTAAAACATTAATTGTTGGAGAGGTAAAGGTTCAATGCTTCACCTCCCTTCATGTTTTGTATTTACTTATTTACTAATTTATAAAAAATTATCACTTTCAGGAGATAAGAAAAAAAATGAAGAAAGATACCATTGTCAAGTTTTAATTGAGAAAGACAAATAAAGTACTTTCTTTAAATAAAGGGACAAAGGATGGTTCACTGCAAAGTACCTGTAAGGAATGTGGCGGTTGGTTGTAGAGTCTCGATATCTTTTTGCAAGACCAAAATCAATGATATAGACCTGCACAATGTAACACGTGAAATACATGCATAGAAACATGAGTGAAAAATATATTATGCATAAACGTGGTCATACCTGGTTTGCTTTACGACCCAGACCCATGAGGAAGTTGTCTGGTTTGATATCTCTGTGCAAGAAGCCTCTTGAGTGCACATGTTCAATTCTCGTGATCTGCATAGAAATGTTAATCAAAGATGACATCTAAGCAACAAACCCACAAGAAGTGAAAAATGACATATTAATCACTTAAAACAGGGCAAATTATGATTTTCCATACTTGCAAACCCACCAAAAATTTGGCATAAGAACCAGCTACACCGAATATAACACCTTAAACTTAAATGAACTGGTGGATACAATATTATCATAATCCCTTCACCTGCAGCATTTCAGAATGTTCCTGTTCTGTTTGGTACTTGGATCAGCTCAACTTGCTGCAGAGGCTACAACAGACTGCCCAATAGAGTACAATCTTTGAGCAACCTCTAAAGCATAGGATCACAAGGGAACGGACAACTTGGACGCCGTAGAAACAACTTTTTTTTTTTTTTTTTTGAACATTGATATCACAGAAACAACTGAGTTGTTATAAAAATTGGTGCCGGAAACCACAAAACTATCCATCTACGCAAATCAACTGTAACGGAACACAGCAACAGTTAATCATAATTACCATCTGATCAGCCAACATTAAGACAGTCTTGAGTGAAAATTTCCTGCCACAGTATACAAATAGATCTTCTAGGCTAGGCCCAAGCAAGTCAAGAACAAGAATATTATCGTCTCCATCGATCCCACACCATTTAGTGCTAGCTATGCCACCTGCATCAACATAGAGTTTTAAAAGAATATAAACATGATAGACCTTAAATAATAATAGAAACTAGTGTTGGTGCTGTAAGAAGATACTCACTTCCTCCTGAAAGAGCGTTGTAAATTTTGGCCTCATAGAGTAACTGTGGATGTTTAGTCTTGCTGTTCTCCTGAAAATAGACGAAGTAGACTGTCAAAGCATAAGCTACCACAGACACAAAATAATTCTCAATAAAAATTACACAGTCCATAAACATAAAAATGACTCGGTTCCCTTCTTTCTTTTACCATGACTTGAGTTTGTTGCAAGCTAAAATGAATAGTGATAGATGAACGGTCAAATAGATTAACTTTTCTAGCTTCCTCAATAAGGGCCTTCTACCACGTAGGAAAAAAGACATGACACTATTTAATTTGTTCAGGTCCAATAAAGACGAAATCTTTGGAACCTAATCAAAACTTCTTCATGACTATACATCCGAATCTTAACAAACCCAAAAACGGAAATATAATTACACTAAAATCGAAGGGGGAGTGGGTCTGCAAAATCACCACCGTTTCAGCTAGGCAGGAAGGAAAAATGAAACAGATGCAAAAAAAAAAAAAAAAATGGGAGAGACATCAATTAACCATCCAGCCAGAAAAAGCCTTATACACACGATTAACCCCACCGCGCCTTTTTTTTTCTCTGTATTACTGATTTAAAAGGAAAAGAAAATTGAGCCCAAACCACACAAAAAGTTGAATTTTCATCTTGTCCATTTCTGTCATTCTGGCCAGCAAATCGCAGGAACAACAAAATGATTCCAACTGAAGATCTAACCGACTTACGATCTTTACAGCAACAATCTCGTGCGTATCAATATGGGTAGCTGCACGAATCGAATTCGTCGAATTAGCCAACAAGACAAAAGCAACTTGATCAGAAAACAGACACAAAATAAATACGAAATAGAGTCGAAAATCACCGAGATAGATTTCACCAAAGGATCCGCTGCCGATCTTGCGACCGAGCTTGTACTTCTCGCCGACGATCCTCTCCATACCCTAGGACTCGGTTAATTATGAGATCATGAACCGCAAAGGCTTTCAAGAATCCACGATCAAGAATAAGCAGAAGCAGAGGATCGAGCTGAAAGTCCAAGAAAAGGAACGGAGAAAGAAAGAAAAAAAGGAAAAAAAAAATCTCCGTTATTCTCTCGACGGAACTGAAACCACAAAAGTCAAGAGACCTACCCGAATCATCCAGCAAGATGTTGGGTATTTGAGGTAGTACGGAAACACGGGAGGGCATTGGTGGTATTTCATTGCTTTGCGGTAAGACTTCCTTCGCCGACTGACGAAAATACCCTTCCACGTGAAAGTGAAAAAAGATGCTCTATATCAGGTTTCTTACTTCTTTGGGCCCCTCGTTTCGTACTCCGTGGAGGATATTCAAGAGATGGAAGCGATGGCGTTTTTGGTACAATAAAACAGGCATCACTGGCGGCGCCGCCACCGACCAGTCCGGCGAAGCGTCTCCGGTGGCGCGGGTACGGAATCGCCGGTTCGAAGAAAATCCCAATTAAGCGAAAAATTCCCAACTCCATCCCGCGTTTTTTTGTTGGGGACTCTCTGATATTATCGGCTGTCGCTTTTTCTTCACGAAGTACGATCCGCATGAGTACGTGGCTGTTAGAGTAGGGACAAAAAGACATGGGCGATGTGGGGAAGATGGTAGCCGTCGGCCTCGTCTGGGGTGCCACGAACGCTCTTATGCGCAGGGGCGCGATACTCTGGGATGAAAGACTTCGGTCTTTCTCTTCCACTCCTCGCGGATCTCTCCTTCTCCATCAACGACTTCTTGGGTACTTTCAGAAGTGGCTGAATCTCTTGATGATCTGGCAGTACTCCGTCCCTTTCGTCATAAATTTGTCTGCTTCAGCTACTTTCTTCTCTATCTTGAGCCACACCCCCATTTCCGTTGCCGTTCCCGTGACCAATGCCACGACTTTTGCTGCAACTGCGGTGACTGCAATGCTACTTGGGGAAGAGACGCGTCTGGGATTTGCTTTGCTTGGTACGGTCCTGATTGTGTTGGGTGTCTGGATTTGTGTTTCATGACTTCTCTCAAATGTTCATATCGGAAATGTGGGTGGATGTTCGTGAATTTGCGTCTTTAATCTCCCACTTAAAATTTTCTTTTTGCCTAATGAAATGTTTGAGAAACGGAACAACATTGCACTTCGTCAAGCTTTTGTAATCCATTATCATTTTTCCGTCCTCCATAGTTCTGTTGTAGTCCTCTGGTTTTGTTTCATTTTCTGGAAATAAAGAAGAATTTTGCTTGCCCCCAGCATATTGCTTTATGTTTTCTTGTGCATTTTGCCGTTTTCTATAATCAACAGTACTCGTTTCAATTTATAGATAAACAGGTTGCATCTGCCGCTAAATCGACATGGAAACAGCTTTACTATGAATTTGCCTGCAAACAGGTATACATTATTATCATTATTGCTACTATTTGCCTATTTTTAAAGTCTCAACATAAGCTCCCTCGCCTTGAAGGAGTTCAAGTTTTTGTCTTAAAGTAAATTAGAAATTGTCATCTGTTTGGCTTCATGCCTTTTATTCTGTGTTCGTACATTTGCTAGATGGCCTTTTTTATCGTGGAGACATGACTCCAAAACAGAGGAGCACATCTTAGTCTTCACCATTGTTATACAAATGATCAGTTAGACTTGGTTAAGCTGGAACTACAGTTGGACCTGCTTTTTTTTCTGCAGTAATATCTGCTCTAGGTTTTATTTGCCTCCTTTATCTGCAGAGCTGCTATTTCATAACGCCATCCTGTTTTTGTTCCTGGCAATGCTTTTAAAGCTTAAGTGATACACATTCAGTGGTTTTCAGGCTATTGAGCTTGTTATCTAACATTTTCAGATTGGCAAGGTTTCTTTGTCAACAGAAAGACGTCAAAAGAAGATACAGCTTTTTCCAATAAAAGATGACAATAAAATCTGATTACTTCAGTCAGATTTGGAGGTTATTCTGTGGAAAATAACTCACTCAACAGAAAGTATTTCACACCCAGTGCTTAAATAATGTCTACAGAAGGACCTCTGCCTCTCATTAATATTGTTGTTTGGAACACTCTGGAGGCATGTTCCAGTTGAACCGCTTAGTATCATTGCAGTAGTCATAGATCATGTAGTTGTTTTGGACCCACTTCAGTTGACCCTGCTGGGCATAGGTGAGTTTGCTATATAATGGAGAGCTCCACCAGTTGCCAGGGGAATTGGATGCACATAGACCTATGCTGGCAAGCCCAATCCACTTGCACGCTCTTGCCCTGAACTGGCGCAGATTTGCTACAAAAGGTGCACTATTCCAGTCGATCTTTACAAGTCCACCTCTAGTAGCCCAGTTATCAGCATTCCAAATACTGGAATAAGCTCTCATTGCTTGCCTGTTTGGGTAAGGGATACCACTGCTTTCATAGTTACGAAACACGCGAATTGGCAACCCATCTATAAACCACCTGGAATAGTAAATGCCATTATCAATGTTATATGCATGTAGGGTGGAGGTAAAAAACTGAATTTTCAAATGTGAGATTCATATGTCAGTCTGATATTGCACTCACACTATATGGGTAGGGTTCCAATGTATCGTGTAGTTGTGGAAGTTTGCAGTTGGGTCGAACCAGAGATAGAATTGCTGCTCTCGACTTCCATTACCTTGAGTGTAAACGTTTGTATGAATTATATAAGGTTGCCGTGATACATTCCCCAAGAACTCGAAATCTATCTCGTCGTGCCTGCTACCTTTGGAGGATAACTAAACAAAACAATGAACATAATTTGTTGGTCATTTTTGGGCTGGCAAGAAGTGTAGGAACAGGGATAGTCTTTCAGGTTATTGAGATATCATTTCAGTATGTAAGGATCTTTAACTTTCATGTGCACCACATGAGAACCAATGACAGGAATCACATGAGTGAACATTTATTCTTAAGAGACATCAGTCTAACTCTTGAAATATGATCCTGGTTGTTGGATATGGGAACTTACATAGTAGGCAGTAACAGTGCCAGCAGAGTTTCCAGGAACCAATTTGATTTGCATTTCCATACGTCCGAAGAGAAACTGTTTCTTTGTCTGAATTCCTGAGCCTGAGAAGACAAGAAAAGGGAAATTTAATGCAAGCTTCTATTAGGATCAGTGGCTTTGTACAAGACATAACCCCAATTTCAATCTCTGATTTTTTTTTCCCTTGAACAGTCATCATTTTGAGCAGCTTATAAATGAATTTATGGATGACAATGTATCCATGTATGTGTTTCTATTCTCTTGAATGTTTAATTTACCATGTCATTGTTTTACATGCTCTTTAAATATGTTTCTACATTTCTGTGGTTGGTAAAAATAATGTTTTAACCTGAAGCACAATTTCTGTTGGTTGGATACAAGGAAATGCTGAATACAATCACTGGTAATAAATGGCACAGTTATTGATGTCTAAAATTGTACAAAAATACTAATGGGTATTTTCAGAAAATACTAATGAGTACCTGCAACTTTGCAATTATTTTGTCAACCAATTATCCTTGACTAGGTATATTTATGTAGCGGTGCCTGTTCCTGATCAATACGCCTTCGGGTATATTTTTGTGCATTTATTCCTACTTTGTTGCCTAAAATCAATAATGTCAACTAATGCAAAAGGAGGAGCTTAATACCTGAAGTTCTGTCAAGAACAAGCTGAAGATCATTGCCATTATTGGAGATGACCGAATGTTGAGCTCCCCAGTTGAATGATGTGCTCTTGAAAAAGTTAGCATTAACCACGACAGGGTTGAAAGAAATCAGGAAAATAAGGGAGACGAACCCAAGCAAATTGATGATGGCCATGCTAACTCTCAGCTCCTCAATGCAGTTGCAGAACCAAGACTGGGCTGATCTTTAGGATATCCACCGATGGGTCTATATATAAGCACAAGCAACCACCAAATAGAACCTCTTTCATTTCTTTTATTTTGAGGGGTGTTAGAGCTTGGGTTTATGTTGACTCGCTCGCTGACACTTGCACCAACAACAGAAAGCAAAAGCTGCATCTTGACTTGCATAAATGTAAAATTTTCAACGAAATAATCACCTATACAATCATTTCTGGAGAATGCTCCTTCGTTAAAGCTATTATACCTTGTGACTTCTAGTAATGAGAGTGAGTGCACTCGGTTAAAGGTCTCCACTACCTCTTCAGATGGCATTCGTTTCACACTTTTGGTTTTTCATTTTGGGTTGTGAAAGAAAAGATTTAAACCCAATTACCTTGCAGTTTCCATGAAGAGTCCTCGTATACTTTTTTTCCAACTGAAGAAAAACTAATGCAAACTAGTGTAAGAGTGCGATATTCTTGTTTCTATTTGCATGCAGTAAAAGAAAACAGCTGGGGATTTTGACATTACATAGTTGGATTCTGAGAGAGAATTTATTTAGTACTGACGCGGTTTGATAGTGGAGGAAAGACCGAAAGAGAAATCGTGGAACACACGAAGAGAAGTGGGCAACTAGCAACAGGGGACGAAACAAAAGGACGAACGTGAAGGCAATGACTGCATGGGAATTTTAGGTTCCACCGCGTAGCACCGTCGTCGTCCGATTTGTCTGTCCTTTGACATTACCTGGCCGGGCACAAAATGCCGACGATGGTGGAGGGTCATCATGGACTTTGAAATAGAAATATGTAGTCATTGACGCTTCCGTGATAGAACAGGGGCCGGGCAGGACTTTTTTAACTTGAGACTCGACCGGGTACGTCTTCCCCCACTTCAGCTTTTTCCAGTTCTGTACAATCCTCAGTAGTTACGAAAATTAACTTCAGAAAACATATATAACTTTGACGTTATATGTGTTTAAGATGAAGGTGCATCGATCGTAAATATGGGATTTAAGAGGACATACATCTTTAATTTGATGAAGCAATATCTAACATTATATGCAAATTGTATATTATTATTGCTAGAGCCAAACTTGATATCTCTTCAATTATTAAGAGTAAAAATTGACCAAATATAATACAACATTATTTGAACAATAGTTAATTTGATCTCATGAGTTCGAGGCTCTCTTGAACACATAATAATTTTGTCAAGAAAAAAGAATTAAAAAATAGCAAAATAAAATTATAACACAAGTGACAATTAGTCGGTCTTTCTCTTTGCTTGGGTTGATCAAACAAATAAATTGGCAGCGAATTAAAAACAAAAAAATATCGCAGAAAATAAAATGGGTGGTGGGGCACTGGCTCTAAATAAATATTGCCCGGGGGCCACAGTCGATGATCTTTTAATTCTTCCCTCTCTGATCTCCATCGTCGTCGTCGTTGATGTTCTTCTTCTTCTTCTTCAATTGTTCTTCCTTCTATTTGATCCGTACCCACATTCCGTTGCTGGGTATTCCCTGTTAACCACAAAGAGCAAGTAGTAGCCATGTGGAGCGACGTTGGTGTTCTGTGGAGTGGAGAATCGAATATCGTAAGTGTTGAATCCCACCAGTTCCACTTCCGTGAGCCTCAGTATCAACATCCTCTGATTCTGGGAGTACCCGTGAGTGGTGTAGGGCGGATTGTACATGGTGACCTTGCAGTTCCCCACGTTGAGGTCGGTGTCGGCGAGGGTGACGGAAACCTGAGCCGTAGACCCGTACGCGAGTTCCTTCCCCTGGTCGGCGTTCAAGAGCAAGGGTCTGTGGACGGCGAGGAGTGGGTCAAGGTAGTGGGGCCAGAACTTCTCGACTCTGAGTTCGGTGGGGAACTCGACGGAGAAGTTGTAGCCGTTATTGGGGTTGCTGCCGGCGACGAGTATCTTGCCGTCGGGGAGGACGACGCTGCTGGAGTGGTACATGCGTGGGATGGCGGTGGGGTTCATGGGGAAGAACCGGTTCCCTCGCGCGTTCGTGGGTTTGTAGACGAGCGGCTCGAAGTTGGGGTCGGTGGCGAAGTTCCATCCGGCGCTGCCGCGCTTGGCGCCGTTGATGAGAAGGACGTCGGCGTTGGGGAGGAGGAGCATGTCCCCCATGACGCGCGGCGTCGGCATGTACTCGGTGCGCCACTCAGCCCCGGGCTTGTTGAGGTCGAGGCGGCCGCAGCTGCTCAGCGCGGGGACGAAGTCCCCCCGCTCGGCTTCCTTGGACGACATGGTCGGGGCCCCGCCGCAGACGAGGACCTCGACGGCGACCCGGTTCGGGTTTCCCCGGAGACGGAGGGGGAGGAGGGCCGACATGGCGGAGGAGGGATAGTTCCGGGATCCGCCCGGGAGGATCGGGTACTCCCGGACGACGGTGTTGGTGTTGTAGTCGAGGAGGATGGAACGGTTGTTGGCGAAGATGAAGAGGTTGCCGTCGGTGTTCAGGTTCACGAACGGGTACAGGTTGTTCTCCACCAAGTCCGTCGTTTCTTTCAACAACGGTAGCCGGAACTTCTGCCGCCGGCCGTTCGTCTTCCCTCTCGCCGGCACGAACTCGTACGTGAACTGCCGTCGTCCTCCCACCACGATAAACCGACCGTCCGGGAGAACATGTTGAGTCGCATACCTATAATATCATTCATTATGACATATATATTCAACTCCGCAAATTAACACGTTAATTAATTAGTATTACATATTTTATTTAATTACCATCTCTGCGCAGATAAAGCAACAGCGTGCTCCTCCCAGTTACAGGTGAGGCAAGCATCAAGAAATCTCACTCCACGGCCTCCATCTCGCCACCCACCTGTTTGAACCAGCGTCCCGTTCAAATCCAGGGATCCCGATGAGCACCATGTGTTCGTCAAAACCTGCTTAATTAATTGAAACATGAGTACAGGATAATTATAAAAAGACAATAGATAGGCATGCATGCATCAGTACGTATGTACGTATATATATAGCTAGCTAGCTAGAAATTATATATGTTTGTTTTGTTTTACTTAATTAATTAATGAGAAGTTGAGAACTACTGATATTAATTCAAACTAACTAATTTGATCTGTTACGACGTTAATTATACCTTCAATGGTCGCAACAAGTGGGTGTCGATGTCGAACTCGACGGAGTGGGCCCAACAATCGACCTTACCGGGTTGGCTGGGAATAGGGCGACAATCTCCGGGGGGCAATTGGATCTTGGAAGGGCCGAAGTTGGTGGCGTCGAACATGATGACCTTATTAATCTTGGGCAACAGCACCGCGTGCATGGCGGAGATGCCGGAATTTTCACTGGCCAGCTCCCAGCTGCCCTTGTAACTCGTCTCGTACTCGGTGTTATTCTGCCCGGCCGGTTGCTGCTGCTGCTGCGCCTTCGCCGGTGACGTCGTCTTCCCCTCCTGGGCCTTATCAACGTCACTAGAAGTACTACTCGCCGGTTGATCCGTCTCGATCCATACTACTGATCCACCGCCTCCCCAACCGGGAAACGATGGCTTCTCGAAGTAAGGCATGCCCCAAAAAGTAGCCATTGCTGCCCCAAAGAAGATGGGCAGAAGTAACACGACCTTAAGATCAACGAGACTCGCCATCTCGATCGGATTTGCTCCTCCAATATTGGGGCACTGCCCCTTCGTCTTTCTTTCTTTCTTTCTCCTTCTTTAATCTTCTCTCTCTTCTTCTTCTTCTTCTTCTCTCTCTCTCTCTCTCTCTCTCTCTCTTCTCTTTCTCAGACACTTTCTTCGCCTCTTCTTTTCATTCTTTTGTCTTTTAACCTCTAATGGTCGGTCTCTTTCCGTTGTCAGTACCGGTTTCTTCTTGTTCGCTCTTCCCCGTCGAGGCCGGGATGTCCTTTATATTACCACATTATTGATCAGCGTTAACACTTGCAGATAATTCAGAGGTAGAAATTACGTAAATTAAGCTTTTTTCCAAAAAATAACACTAACGGTAAATACCCAAAAATGCCCTTATCTCCCCGAATGATATCTTAATCTACTCCTGAAGAACACCGCTTAACGTAAACGGAGAGACCGGATGGTTTCCGATAAAGTGAGGGTAAAGTCATCCTTTCATTAGTTAGTTATACAGTTTTTTTTTTGTTTGAGGAAGATAAAAAGTAAAAACCAATAAAATTACAGGAAAAATTTAGTGGTGGCTGCTCTTCGTTTCTCGCCGTGAAATTCGTCTGAAGACACGGGTGGTTCTGTTTAATTTGTTCTCGTCCCGGTCAAATACGGGTCTTGTCCATCCATTAGTTTTCCTTTCTTTGATCTGCAAACGGTCGGTAAATGGGAACGAAGCGGACGCTGTCTTTTCCTAGTGTTGGAATCTCGTGAAGGGTCGGTCAATTCATGTCCTAATAAAGCAAAGAAACCGACCCTCCTTCCCTCCAATCCAATGGGCTTCATGACTCGTGTACTTTGTGCCTAATTAGTGATTAAGCATGTAAATCTAATCACTTTTCAATCTTATCAAATTTTTAATAATTCGCCAGCTGGCTCTCATGTGAGATAAGTAACTTTTTATTTTAAGGAAAATGCTAGTTGTACCTATGCGTGTAAGGTACCAGTTAATCGCCTATGATTTACCCTTCAAAATTTAAGATTTTATAAAATTAATTTTTATATTTATATTATTTTGAGTTTTTTAATTGGCTGGTAAGTCCAATATGTACCGCAGCTTAGGTGCGCGCAGCTAGCATTACTCTAGTTTTAAAGTGAAGTTTTGACTCTTTTAAATTACGTAAGGTAATTTTTGCTTGCTCCATGATCAGGGGAAAGCTTCGGTAATTCATTTCATGAGTTATGACTCAAGCTCGTAGCTAAAATATAATTTCAAAAGTTAAACCTGAAAAATTATCGAGTCAAACGTTGAACCCAGAAAGCTCAATGATATCACAGTCGAATTAAGCTAATAATTAGTATACGACCATGGTATATATGAACCAATATGTACATGTTAATACCATGTCTTAAATATATTTCATGTGATCACGATCTTAAGTGCAAACTCAGTCAAACCTATTAAACCTATCAGTTCAGAAATAAAATGAAAAATGTTTCCCCTTCTTGTTTAAACTTTGATGGATACTGGTTTGTAAAACATGCATAAAATCAATTTCAAATAACTGGAGAAGATAAAAATTACCCTAATTTGTTGCATAATTCAATATATACCCCACTAAAAGTGTAATATTAATACTTCATACTTAATTCATTGATCTCTCCAAAATCAGATACGTTTTCACGGTTAAGTGTTCGTACTTCATTGATCTGATTCTAGATCCATATTGCATGTTGACGACATTACTGAGTTTCTAACATCAAATTAAGTTCTGAAGATTAGATCACCCATATTTTATGTTGAATTTAGACTTGTTAGAGATTAGTTTAATTTACATGCAAATACGAGTTGAAAAAATTCTGGCTAATCATTTTGGAATTGAGGTTGAACCCAATTAATTTTACATGTAATCAAAGAATTGTTTCTATGTCAAACATAACAGCCCAAAAGAATATCTACATAAAGAGGGTTAGAAATAATTAGTTCCACATACAAATTAATTTATAGAAAAAGTCCCAACCGCCGAATTTAGCACGTCGACGGGTTTTTTTTGACACATCGGTGGAACAAAGAATCCCACCCACTTAGAACTTGAATGACTTCCGTTTACAAACGCGTCGGTGAAAGCGATCGAGCGCCGGCGCGTGCCGCCACGAACCCGCCGGGGAACTAATTTCATCCGCTAACACATTTTGGAATTGAGCTTCGGGGAACCATCAATTAATCGCGCCGACGCACCCTTTCTTGCAGCGGCGGATATTTCTTTGGACATGTACGGGTTGTAATGTATTTGCCCATTTGGGTGCTTTGGACCAAACTTATACGTCAAACATAACAGGGTTGAAATTTAAACCCCTGCGAAAAAGAAATAGCGAGAGGTGTTCTACCATTAAAGAGGGCATTCCGCCAGAAATAATCGCGATAGTCCTCCGAAGACCCACCGCCGCCCGTCATGGGTTTCAAACCCCGTTCTTCCGAATTCGATTTTCGGGGGCGGGCGTGCTCTGCGTTCCGCCAGCCACCCGACGTTGAACCTCCTCGACTTCCTCTCCCGCCCGCAGAAGTCTCTTCTCCTTCGCCCGCAAGTAATTTTATTTTGGTTCTATTAATTTTCAGTTGCTTTCCAGTTTTAGCTTCTCCCCTTTTCCTCCTTCGTTATTATTCTCACAACTCTCTCTTATTTTATCTCTTTGCCTCCCTCTGAGCTACAGTTTCCCCTTCCTCAAACTCTCAGTTGACAACCAGCGAGAGAAGGCAATCGTTGGGCGAAAATCAGAGACTCGTAACGGTCCCGAAAGCCACTACAGGACAGTAGCGAGTACCTTTTCCATTGTCGTAAGTGTTGTTTTAATTACTGAGAAGCATCTATTAGAATTAATTCTTCATTAAGTTTTTTTATCTTCAGGTATTTGATACATAGTTGTGGATTGTATTAAAGCATTTTTGTTTTTGTTGAGTGATTTTTCCATGGTATTATAGTTATGGGTTGAATGATCCTTACAATTATTTTACTAGTGCGTTCCCTTGTTGAATCGATGGTGGATGTGTTGAATTTGTAATTCAGTGACTGTTTCTCTCTGCTTTGTCTCTCTTTGGTTGCTCCCTGAATTCCCTCTCCTTATGTCTTCCTCTCTCTCTCTCTCTCTCTCTCTCTCTCTCTCTCTCGGGTTTTATCTCTTTCTTATTCTCTCTGATTTCTCCATTGTTATATATTTCTCTCTCTCGGTTTATTCTCACAATCTTTTTCAAATTTCAATCTCTCTCACCCTCTATCTCTCCAATCTTTCTCTCTATCTCCCTCCTGCTCTCTCTCTCTCTCTCTCTCTCTCTCTCTTACTGTTTACCCTCAAAGTCTGTTTTAAACTTCTAACTCTCTCTCTTATTTTCTCTCTCTCTCTCTCTCTCTCTCTCTCTCTCTCTCTTTCTCTCTCTCTCTGAGTTAAAATTCTGATTTAAACTCTTAAACCTCTCTCTTATTTTCTCTCTCTCTCTCTCTCTGAATTTAAATTCTGTTTTAAACTCTTCCAATCTCTCTCTTATTTTCTCTCTCTCTCTCTCTCTCTGAATTTAAATTCTGTTTTAAACTCTTAAATCTCTCTTATTCTCTCTCTATCTCTCCCTCCTCTCTCTCTCTGAATTAAAATTCTGTGTGAAACTCTTAAACCTCTCTCTTATTTTCTCTCTCTCTCTCTCTCTCTCTCTCTCTCTGAATTTAAATTCTGTTTTAAACTCTTAAGTCTCTCTCTTATTTTCTCTCTCCCCCTCTTGCTCTCTCTCTCTCTGAATTTAAATTCTGTTTTAAACTCTTAAACTTCTCTCTTATTTTCTCTCTCTCTCTCTCTCTGAATTAAATTTCTGTTTTAAATTCTTAAACCTCTCTCTTTCTCTCTCCCTCTGAATTATAATTCTATTTGAAACTCTTAAATCTCTTGCTTATTCTCTTTCTATCTCTCCCTTCTCGTTCTTATTCTGTTTGCAGGAAAAGTATAACTTTGTGGATGTCGAGGGTGTTCCAGTCACAGAGCAAGAGGCCATGGAGACTATCAAGCCCGTGCTCAAGAAAATCATTAGAGATAACCGAGCGGCATATAAGAAAGAGCACTATGATGGGAAGACTAACGAACAACTTAAGACTTGTCCCATACCTGGTATGAGCCAAGAGGGCTGGGTTCTCCTCTTTAAGTATTGGGACAATGTTAAGAGTCATGGTATCGATGAGCAAAACAGTCGTAATCGACAGAAGCTGAAGACAACGCATACCCTTGGGTCCAAGTCTCTTTCCAGATTTTTAGAGGAACAGGTATTTATATGATTACCTTCTGGGAACTCTTCTTATTGTCATTTTCATCCTTGATTACTTACTGCATATATTAATTACAGCGTACGGCTGACCCTGATGGCTACACTTTCCTGATGGCATACCTCAAAGCTCACCAGAGGAAGGATGAGACGTATCCAGATGAAATAACTGCTGAACACTGTGTAAGTTATGGAGTGATTTATGATCTGTGTTGAATACAACTTCCAGACCTATTTAATTCATTAATTTCACTGTGCAGGAAGCGGTTCGCCGTGCAGCCTTTGAAAGTAAAGTTGCTTTCTCCAAGGATCCCAGAGAGGTGACACCAGTAATAGATCAGTGTTCGGGGGCCACAAAGGTGGCTATGAGAGAGGGGTTGGAACAGGCGCTCGACTGCGTAGAGGTGCCTCTTCCAGCTCTCGTAGTTATGTGGCCTTGTCTGAACAATTGGAGAGGGAGAGACGGGATAAGGAGGCATTGTCCCAGAAGGTAGAAGCCATGAGCCAACGCATTGAGAGGTTAGAAATGTTACTTCTTGCACAGTCACAGCAAGGTAAGAATTGTCTTCAGTATTCTACATTATTTTAAATTGATGAGCATAAATATATGTCTCTAATTTTCTACGTGTTAAGCACGCAAGGTCTTCCGGCCATGGAGAAACCGACCACGCCATAACATTGACGATCATATATGTAATCAATGACATTGCAAAGTAAACATTTTGGAGGTCGGTGATAGCATCTTCATCTCTTCTTTGTTCGGTTTGTCTTTGAGATATATTATTTTGGCTTATAAGCAACATTGGAGCAATTGGTGGCATTTTTAGATGATGATGCGATAGTGGTTCCCATTGCCATTGCCAATGTCGGGAAGAAGTAATAGAACTTATTTCCCACATGATTGCATCATTCTTTCTATATATGTATGATATTTCCATGTTAATGTATGTGTGCACTGTGGATAGGCATTTGCTTTCAAGCTGCTTGAAGATGCAATTGGAGGCAAATTTATGTTCTACTTTGGTTCACAGGTTGTTGTTGGAGCTGACTTCAGAATTGTGGAAGAAGCCACCGTTGCCAGATTCTGTAATGATTAAGAACGCATAGTCGAGAACTGCAAACTCTTGTTTTTTTTGTAGACATTGTAAATTTAGACATTGTAGATCTTTTCATCGGATGTAAAATAGCAATTGTAAATTGAGACACTGTAGATTTTTTATATATGTAAAATGTTTTTTGCAGCCTTAAAACAGTATACGTGTTCTTCATTGTCGATGTGTCTCTGTTCATTATCGTAAAATTGTTCATTGATGAAGAAAACAGGGCAAAGACAATAAACCAAAAAATAAAATTTAAAACATAAAACTTCCGCCGACGGGTGCACCCGTCGCTGGAAAAAATTCCCTCGCCCTCCGCCGGCGTGAAGAAGGCGTCGTGGGGAACCGCTCGCCGAGGCACTTCAAAGCGTCGGCTGTATAACCACGCCGACGGGTTCCAGCAAGGCGTCGGTAGCTAATATCTGCCGATGCTTAAGCGCCGCCTGATCTTAGGACGCGCGCGTCAGCGACGGTCGGCTGAACTCACACTCACGACGCCGTCGTCGAGGTTAGCCAACTCGTCTAGACGCGTCGGCAGAAAGAATTACACCGATGGGTGGGGAGCGTCATCCTAGCTCTATCCGCCGTCGCACCTTAAGGCGTCGGGGGACCGTTTTCGCCGGCCCACAATTGTCCGTCGGCGGATTAGTTGACTCCACCGACGGGCGCACGTGTTGGGCAAACTTTTCTATTCGCGCGACGGGTGTTTTGTCCTACGACGGGTATTTAGGTCGGTAGAGTAGTCCGCCTACGCCAGTTCGGACGGCACGTGGCCACCCGTCGTCGGAAACGACGAGTCTTCCTGTTCCACCGGAGCAATTTGCCTGTCGGCGGATGTGACTTTTTTACTAGTCTACTCTACCTATCATCCGGAACGAAGATGAACCTTAAACCTAGAGCCAAACCCCACGAGCAATTTTTCTATTCAATAATTTCCGATAAACAAATACTTATGAAATTTATCGGCAGCAGCAGATCATTGACCCTAGCTATAAAGTTCTAAACACTAAGTAAGAATCCGCGCCCAATTACTAATTAATTAAGAAATTACAATTTCGGACTTTTGCCATTTCGATCTGCCACGGCTTCAGAGATTGAGTTGAAGGAGATGGAGATATATGTATATATATGGTATGGTCGTCCGAAACACAATATTACAAGTAATTATTAAAATAGAGTTCCTCCTATATAATTAATTTGGAAGTATCGTCCCCAACTCCAAGCCATGTAATTTATTAAAGAAACTTATAATTATGGAAGATTAATATATATATATATATGTAGTTGACCTTCTAGACCTGATCACCTGCATCGCTTACGACGATCTATCGTGTATCCGATGGTAGTGATCATACTGCTCCATTAATCCGCGTTTTCCACGTTGAAGTTAGATAGAGTTAGATAAACCTCTTGCAGGGAACGGACGTCGATCGGACGGCACTCGAATTCAGAAAGTCAAGCTGCCATTCTCTTTAGTAAAAATTTTATAAAGAAAACTTGTGTGTGTCTCATGAGTTCTCGACAGCGAGCGCTGGAGTGGGAAGTCGATCGATGACGCAAGATCACGTTGATGACTTTATACTTCATAGCTAGTCATGGGTTCTCCATATCTCAGAATATCCAATTTGTTAACCTGCAGGTCGTCTAGAAAGTTTAGAAGTTAGATTTTTACTTGAAATATTGTAAAGATATATCAGCTAGCACCCATGAATATGATCGCCATGCATATATGTAGCTAGCGGAGAGCTAGCTTCTGCTAATATTATGTATCGACCCATTTTAAGAAAGATGATGACCGGTTGGGAGGAGTTGTAGGGGAATGTTCAAAATCCGGGCATGGGAGGCTAGGGAACAGAGAGCAGTAGTAGTACTAGTGCCGTGAACATTAATATTAAAAGAGGTGGAGAGGCCGCACATGAAGCAGAGCAGCAATCAATGGTGGGTTTGCGTTTGCAGACAGAATTGAATTGGTGGTGGCTCATGAGGAGCTGTCATTGGGAAAAAAGAAAGAGCTCTGCGGGGCAGATATGCATCTCTTCCCGATGTTCGAAAGATCCTTTTATTTATTTCCGACCTTTTTCAAGGAATGATGATCATATGGCTTCGAGGGGGGAAAGCTATATATATTGCTGATTAATTCAAGCGATCGCCCCTTTTAAAATATTCCAACACTATCTTCTACTGGTATCTCCGTCTTCAATAATTACGCGGCAGTCTTCTCTAACTCATTTATTTTAATAACACCCCATATCTTCGTCCAACGAGATACCCTTTCTTTATAAGATTTTGGTCATTCCCTTCGAGATTCTCCCTCCCTTAATTGGTTACCCCGGCCCTTCCCCTCTCTCTCTCTATCTTATTTTCTTTCTGATCTGCAGCAAGCATGGACTTCTTTAGATGATATATGCCTCTATGATCTCCTGTTCTCCTACCCCGGGTGATGTTATGACCCTCATGTTCTTGCTTAGATTTTGAGATATATGTAGAGTTTTTCTCTTAATACTTTTTCCATTAAACTATCTTTTTCTCCTCATTTTCGGTTTCCCAAGAAGGTTTGATTCAAGCATTTATATAAAAATGGCAAAATGGGGAATCTCCCACTCCTTGGCCATAAAAAAAATTGAAGGTTTAAACTGGGTGTTTAAGGGCTATATAGCTAGCTAGATATCCGAGGTAGATCTTGGGGATACCTGGGATGTTGGTTCCTCCATCTTAAGAGGAGCCGATCAGGCGAGCTATATGTGGTGGGAAAGGGGAATTTGGATGATGCCATCTGTTGCTTTTTCCCAATCGCAAATATTTCTTAAAACACAAGTCCCTTGACCTTGGGAAGAAGAAGGGTTTGGAATGTAGGGCAGCCGCACCTACTCCACATGTGGCCATGAGCTCCCTTGGTTGTTTCCGAGGTTCCCTTCCTGTTTATAAACAAACCCAGCTCCTTGACGCCAGCCTCTGCTTATATAGTTACCTAGAAGCTATTAATATTAATAATTTCATTTTTCCTGTTAATTTATTAATGAATGGCCCCAATTTAACTAGTGCAGGACCTGATCATCTTTATATATTTTATACGGTACGTACCCAGAAGCTGCCAGATACATTTTTTTTTTCTTGGCCGGCTCAGCGCGCGCTCGCGCTTAAGAAGAAGAAAATTAGAAGAAGGCCTTGCATTATACCCAAGTCCATATCTCAGTGTTCCGACCTGTTTACTTGTTATTCTTACTCGCTTCTGCTGCTGCTACTGTTGCTCTCCCGCTTTTGATCTGTCCCCGATCTGTT
Source organism: Aristolochia contorta (assembly GCA_022405105.1). NCBI lineage: Eukaryota > Viridiplantae > Streptophyta > Magnoliopsida > Piperales > Aristolochiaceae > Aristolochia > Aristolochia contorta. The sequence continues at coordinate 3,983,417 of CM039666.1, read as the reverse complement.
TAATTACTTGTTATTCTTACTCGCTTGTGCTGCTGCTAGTACTGTTGCTCTCCTGCTCTCTGTCCCTTTAGCTGTCCTAATGATCATCAAAGTGAGACAACCCATTAAAGGTTGACATGATTACAAAAAAGCAGAGAAGCCATGTAAAAAAAGCCCAAACCAACCGACCGACCACTCATTTACAGAGATAAAAACAGCTTCCATGGAAGTACAAGTTGAAGGACTGTGTCTTGTATTAGAATCATGTGATTTACTTGATGCCCATGTTTGAAAAGGACCCAATCCAAAAAAACTATAACCACACTGGGATATGAGAGCGCTTATGTTCCAATTTGTTTATGGATCCAATATTCCAACTGTCCTCGTGACTCCTTTGACAGTATATATCCTCCTCTACTTGCATCTACATACGTCTCCATATATATATATATATATATATATATATATACTACTCTACCCAACCAGCTGATTCTTCCTTTTTTTTCTCTCAGTTTGGAAAAGAGAAGAGAAGGTAGCTAATACCTCTACCCGTCAGTAGAAAGAGAGAGCCAGCAGGGAAGAAGCTGGGGGAGAAGCTAGAGATTAGTGAGCCAGGTATGCATACCTCCACATGTAACGGGAAATCAGCATTGTTTAATAGGGAACACGATCGGAAAATCTTAGCGTTTTCCAAGGGATGCTTGCAATCGTGTGGGAGTAATCTACAGATAATAATTTGCATGTGCCCATAATCCACATTAGATACGTATCCCCAATCCCTCCACTCCTTCCTGTCTTTGCTTCTTTTTTTTTCTTTTTATATACACTTGCCACGTACATCAAATCTGCAGGGAGGGCTTATAAAAATAATTATTTATGAGCAAAAACTCAAAGAAATGAATTAAAAGGGAAAAATGAGGACCCAACTTTCTCTTTTCTCATTATTGTGCGATTGCCCTTTTAACGTCGTTGCCAAATTGTCATTCTGGGTCCAGCCTGGGCGTGTTCGCTCTTGACTTGACTTGTTTCAAGCTCAAGATCGCCTTTTTCTGATTCTCAGCTCCTACCATTTTATGTCGATCAGAGGCATGGTGGGGATTTTCTGATTGATCGAGCGCTCCAGGAAGTGAGGATAAACCGGGGGGGCCGTTTGAGGTATATATTAA